>JADRCH010000114.1:3144880-3158980 GCA_019843965.1 Rhynchomys soricoides
CTACTGTAAGACCTGGTTCTACTGTAAGACCTGGTTCTACTGTAAGACCTAGTCCTACCATTCTTTGGCATACTGAGAAGACTCAGTATCATACTTCATAGATACTTGATCAACCCTGTTAATTAATGCTCTCAAGTCATAATAGCTAGGAAATGGAAACAACCTAGATGTCCTTCAGCTGATGAATGTTAATGAAAATGTCGTATGTACACACAGTAGAATTCTATTTAACTGTAAAGAAAAATGAAGTCATGAAACTTTAACTTAATAGAACTGAAAACTGTCCTGAGTGAAGTCACCTAGATTCTTGTTCTCAAATATATGAGGCTCTTCCGTTTAAATGTCCTTGCTTTTGTTGTTCATGTTCACCTCTTTTGATCAAATGTCAACATTGCTGTGAGGTCTTCCCTAAACATTTCATTTTGTACTATAACCTCCCACTGCCTGCTTTGTTTTCTCTCTATCATAGACTTGTGAGATATTTGCTTAGGTGTGCTACAGCAGATCTGAGCTCACCATACTAAAGAAGCTAGTAGGAATTGACATTACCTAAGGAAACAAGATACAGTTCAGTGAAGCTGCATTACCCAAAATATCTTTGGCATGACTCCTTCTAACTTGCCTTCAGAGACAACCAAAAGAACACTTAAAGGGTTTCCTGAAAAATGTTCCAAATGTGAACAGTACTTGGGTAAAGACATCTATAAAGGGGTTGCTTCCTTGCCTCACCCAGTTCTATCTAGTCAGAATCTCCAGGGAAACTTGACTTTTAGAGAAACTCTCTGAGACCCTAGAAGTTGAGGGTCACTGAGTAGATAGTGTCTGCAGCTTTGCTCTGTACTTGTTTACCGACTTAAGATTACAAAACTCAAAGCTACCTCAGGGCAGAAGGGGTTATCCCAGCAGTGCTGAAGAACATCTCCAGCAGGAACTCCAGAAAAGAACTGAATGATGGTGGAAGGGAGTGTAAAACTGAAGTTGTAGTCAAAATGCTAACTCCATGGCTGGCCTGTTTTTGGTGTGCTTTATATGTTTTTGTGTATGATTTATCAAAATCATACTTCAAGTTAAAGGAACTTCACTGTATTTTCCTATCAAAGGGAAAAGTCAAGAAAAGCATTATGTTAGTAAGATTGGGTGATTGGGTGGACTTTAAGTTCCTGGTCTTACACTCTATTCTTTCAGAATATGTGCATATATGTAAACTAAGAGGCTTATTCTTGATAGAAAGGTACCTTGGGCTTTTTTTTTTTTTAAGAGAAGAACTTCCTTAAACCAAAATCTAAAGAATTTGGTGAGTAGCTGCAGCTGAAGCATGCTATGTGAAGGTTTGACTCAAAATATTGGGTAATAATTACTTCAGGCTGTTAGGTTGGATACAAATTTCATCTGCTGAGTAACCTCTTATTAAATATGTGATTTATGGTGCTGCTATATGTGCATATATGTCTACATTTGTGTATGTGTCTCCACATGGAAACCAGAGGCTAGTATCAGGTATTCCTCAGGAGCTACCTTATTTTATGAAGCATGGTTCTTCCCAGAAATGTGGGCTTGCTATTTAGACGAGGCTGGCTAGCATCCTGCTCTATCAGTCTTTGCCTTATTCAGTTGTGACAAGATTTCTCAGTAAATCTAGATCTAGGCTGGATGACAGTAAGCCAGCAGACCTCTGCTTTTCACCTACTTAGTACTGAGGCTACTGGTTTCTTTTTTTATCATGGATGCTGGGGTTCTATCCTAGGTGCCCATGCCTCCACAGCAAGTACCCTTCTTTTCCCCTGAGCCACCCCCAATAACTTTTCATTTCCTTCTACAACTAAAGTCTATGGTCATTGGCTTATTTAAGTCTTCTACAGTTGCAAGAGAAAATAAGAGATTCCCCAATGTTGTAAATGGTTATTTCCCACTTTGGGGTCGAAATTTCTGGAATCTAATGGTTGTAGCAACCATTTATTTGTTCCTTCATGAAATCTGACTGAAAAATATCAAGTAAGTTGAAGCTGGGTTGACAATTTCCTACCGTCCATCAAGTATTCTGGAATACTTTAACTGTTCAAAGGAAACAATACCACAAATATGAGAAACATAATTTTTCTGTTAAAACCGGTTGGTTTTTACCATGTCTATCTTTCTGGTTTTGAACTAAAATTTTGGTTAATGCGATCTTCTCTTCTTACCTTTCTCTTTCTTTCTCCCTTCCTCCTGTTCCCCTCCATCATGTTTCCCTCTCTCCTCTGTAGTCTTCTGTCTACTCTCTTGATTGTGTACTCCTTTCCTTCCTTTCCTTTCAGGGGGCCAGAGGGCATCCCGTTTAGCTAGTGAGGCCAGTGCTGCTATGATGGGCATCTACTATGTGATATCTGCTCAATTCATTGGTGTGAAAGCAACAAGGACTTATTTTTCTCCCTTTTGTAGGAAATAGCATTCCAACTGTTTTTTGACATCTTTAATTTTAGAGGTTGCCAATGATCAGCTCAGGGTCAAGACTGACTTCAAATATTTTAGTAAGACATATAAAGAAAACTGAGACCCTAACTTGCTAGTCTCCGGATTTACACATCTGTTGATGAGTTAAAGCTTTATGAGTGTGAAATTTGGTATGGAAGCTTAGTCTGCTTGAGAACCTTTTATCCCATAATAGTTGTGGAATGTGAAGATTTGAATTTTCATGGGGGCACTGATATTTCATGGCTGACAATGGATTTCTTAAGGCCTTGTCATTTCAAATTGCCATGAGGTCTGGTTATTGCTGCACTAAATGTGTATATGAACCTGCCTCCCAATGAATGTACTGCAGTGGTGCTAACTTGTCTTGACACTCTAGCCGGCAGGTCTAGCTGCCCTTAAGAAGATCTACTTTCTGTAGTCACAGCACGGTTTTACAAAAGATTCAGCCTAAATTTCTGAAATGAATTTCTATTGACAGAAAATGTATTGGCTTTAAAAATTAAGAGGTTTGATTCTGTTTTGAATTGGTTATCAAGTGAATCTGAGCACATGACATTTTAATACCATTTGTCTTTTCAAATAGATTTACCTTCTAATGCATGTGACGACAGGACTTTGCTCATCAGCTAGAACATACATTTCAGAGGAGTTGTTACCTAAAATATTATCATAAGGCATAAGAAAACACACGATTTAAGTTGCCTTTCATGAACATAATTAAGAATTAATAAGCTAGTACCAGTGGCTAGTCTCCAGAATTTCCACTGTTTTGCCTTTTGTGACCTGTGTTATTAAAAGTCCATTATTTTTACAGACTTTATTAAATTGGATCTTATTAAAGCATTCTATATTTGCATTTGGTCTTTCATAATTCATTATTATTATGACATTTACTTTTTACCATCAGATCTGAAAACATATCATAAGCTACCCTTTTCTCTTGAAAGAAATGCTAATTTCAAACAGTCCTCTAATAGAAGAGAAAAGCTTTATCAGTTTTTTCATTTATTCCAGATCGTGTTAAGAATACTAATGCTAGACTTCAGTATGCTAATATCTCTGAGCTTTTTTGGCCAAAAGCTTAGAATTGCTTTTATTCCATACTAAATACAAAACTAGAAGACCTACTACTTCTAGAGGAAACACAGTTCTTCCATGTAGTTCTTGATTCTAAGGACTTAGGGAAAGGTTGCTAAATCTGTTTTTAGAATGATGCTAGTCAGTTTCCTTTGTGCTACACTGTTATTCACCCTAGTTAAATAACCTAGTTAAGGGGTTCTCTCCTGGAAATTCTTTTGTTTTCTCTTACTTTAAAAAGTAGTACATCTTGCAGTATTTGAGACTTAAGAAGAATCCTGTGCTGTCAGCCCTTGACAGCATTTAGGGTATGCTTCCTTCTTTTCTATAAGATAGCCATTAAAGATTTAGTTGAAAACTCAGCCTAATAAAATTTTCCATACCGATGTAAGTTAGACCATCTAATCTTTACATAATTAGTAATGGCATCTCAAATCTACTAATAAATTTGTTTGAAACTTACTTTGGATTTTGCTTTATTTTAGATTTCTAACAATGTGCAATAGACACTTTGGCAGCGTTATTGCACAAACCATTCGGACTCAAAAGACAGATCAGTTTCCACTTTTCCTGATTATCATGGGAAAGCGATCATCTAATGAAGTGTTAAATGTGATACAAGGTAAAGTATATGTCACGATGGAAACAAAGTGTTACTGATAACCTTACCATTTTTCCCATTTAAAATATAAAACATCCTAAAGAACATCTTTTAAAGCATATGTACTATGAAAAATGAATATGATGTTAAACATCTGGCAGTAATAACCCAGTAAAATTGCATAGTGCCTCAGACATAGGACACAGTGAAGTCATGTTCAGAAATGGTTAGTTCCCTAAAACTAGCTGTTAGGTTATAATCATTTGTCAGATGTGACATTTATTTCTCTTGATTTATAGCTGTAATATTGATTAGTTGAAAGAATTGCTTATCTTTAATTATCTAGAAAATCCAGTGACTATACATTGCAAATTGAATTTTTCACGTGTCAGTTGTTCCTCCTTATTTGTGTGACTTCTGCCTGAGATACATCCCTGAGGCAAAAAGCTGTGGGATTCTTGTGGATTTAACCATAATTTACATTTTCCTGGAAATTTAACCATACTTTACATTCTTTCTTTAAAAAAGAAGAAGAAAAATGAACAAGTGGGTTTTTGTTGTTACTAATGCATCCAAAAGCTAGTGTAAAGCATTGCTGTGTTCATGGGAAAGCTTAAATGAAAATAGTTTCGCCCACTCAGTGCTGCCAGGAAAAAGAGTTTTCAAGTGCTCCGAGCTGAAGCTTGGGTCTGGGGTACTTCATTTTGGCACCATTTAAGTGTGATGGGGGAGGGGATTTGTGCATTCCAGTGCCTTTAAAGCCTACACAAAACAAAAGCTCAGGTATTTTGTTTTCTCTGTAACTTTGCAGAGCATGGTTTCCTAGGCAGTCTTTTAAAAGACCAGCTGGGGGATCAGATTCCCTTTGGCTGAGGAGAAAGTGATGACATTCTTTTTCTTGTTTTACTCATCACTGGCAATATTGTGATAGCTTGTGTCTTGCAAAGTGTGGGTCATGGACTCCAGAAGCTCTGTTACAGGAAATCTGCAAGATTACAATTATTTTAGGTTTTGTTTCACTTGCATTGTTTTTGTAGTTTAGTTGTATTTTGCCTTTTTCACTGTGTTAACATTTACAGGAGTGGCTCAAAGCAATGGTTCCTAAAACAGTTGTCATCTTATGGGGAAGTCAAGCCTCTTGACTCAGATAGTCATGGATTAGTAATATCTATCACTGCCACTCACTTACAGTTGTAAAAGGAGAAGGCCATTTCAGAGGATCCTTAAAGAAGCAAACAGGTTTTTGGTTTTGTTTTTTAATTTTAACCCTTTTGTTAGGTGATGTGAACCAATATATTCTAGTTGTCTCAAAGAGAAGCACGTGTTGGGTTTCATGAGCTACACTAGTTGCTTCTCCCTGCTTTTCCTGAAGTCATTGTTACAGCCTGGCAGACAAATTACGCTTATATAGATTGGGCATTTGGAAAATATTTTCTACATACAAAACGAAAGTAATTCTGTCACTTTCAAGTGAAAGAACCAGTGTTATTTGTTGCCAATGATAAAATTTGAGTTTTTAATAAAAATATTTATATCCTCCACTGGAAGACTAACACCATAAATAAATTTTGATGACATTAACTATTGTGTTTTATAAAAAGATAACAGATCAGAGATATGTTTGGTGTTGGTGCAGTATCCTGTGGAGGAAAAGGGGTGCCTTGCCAGGCCCATGCTGAGGCATCCCTTCCCCCTGACCAGCCACATGATGGTATACTGTAGAATAGAGTTTATTCAGGGCATGGGGAGGGTCGTTGAGAGGGTAGTAGAGGTAGAGAGAGGGAGAGGGAAAAGAGGAATAGAGGCTGGCCATGAGCACATGAAGATGGAGGGGAGAGGAGAGTGGGAAGGGAGCAAGAGGAGAGAGCAAGAGTAAGAAGTCAAGAGAGGGAGGAGGGGCAAGCAGCCCCTTTTTAGTGAGTCAGGCACACCTGGCTGTTGCCAGGCAACTGTGGGGTAAAACTAACAAATGTGATTTTTTTTTTGATATATCATACATAGTGCATCAACATTCAGAAGAAATACATAAGGCAGTGAAGTAATGTTTTTGAAAGACGTCAATGCCTAATGGAATGAAGTTATACATGGAAAATAGATCAGTTCAGAGATAATGGAGCTGGGTATTGTAAGATGCACTTGTCATCTCAGTTACTCTAGTGAGTGAGGCAGGAAAATTAAGAGTTCAAGGCCAGCCTGACAATAAAGAGAAGCCATGGAGTTTTGAGGGGAAAGGGAAAAGAATTCTAGTGTAACATAATAGGAAAGTGTATGTTTTGGTACTTTTAAGTTCTCCATGCTGCTAATTTGAAGAAACTTCTTGTCAAACTGAGTAATAGTGTCAAAGAAATATAACTAGAAATACCTATTAAAATGCTTCTTTTCTGATTATATATATGCAGCAGAGGTCACCTATTCTTCATAAATTACAACCAGTACAGCATATTTTCACAAGTTTAATATAGGAATAGATATAAAGCTATAGTTGTTTTTTGTTGATTCAGACAGTACAGAAAGAAATGTGTGAGAATGTTACAGTTGGGCTGCTCTTGTCACCTTTGTCTTCTGGAATAAGTTTTGTTTAAAAATACAACATTGTATTAGATTATGATGGCACTGTTATTTTAAATGAATTAATATGTTATAAATACTTTCATTTTAATGTTTTTAAAATGTTGAATTACATTTATTTGTCATGTATGTGTTCTCATCTTTACTATGTAGGTAGGTTCTGTGGTCCAAACTCAGGTTATCAGGTCTGGTGCCAGCACCTTTATCTACTGAGACATTTTGCTTGCCCTTTCATTATAGAGTTTCTAATAAAGTAAGTGTCAGTGTCTCTGATGGTTTAAGTGAGAAATTTCCCTTTACAGGTTCAGGTAGTTGAATGTGGTGTACAGTTGGTGACACTGCTTGAGGAGGTTATTGAACCTTTAGGAGTTGTGGCCTTGTAGGAGGAAGTACATCCCTTGGGGCAGGCTTTGAAGATGCATAGCCTCTTTTTACTCTCATTTGCTCTTTGCTCCTTGTATGAGTAAATGTGACCAACCAGCTTCCTTCTCTGCCTCTGTGCCATGCCTTCCCACCCCTGTCACCATGCCATGCTTTCCTGCCATAATGGGCTCTAGCTGACTGGAACCATGAGCCAAAATAAACTCAAGTTATTTTGGTCATGGTATTATATTACAGCAACAGAATAGCTATAAACCACATAAACTAAGGTTATTTTGAAAATTCTAATTGTTTTTAAGACTACAAAAAGGTCCTGAGACCAAATTTGGGAACTGACACTGTATTTTGTCAATTTTCCCTAAACTACATTAACTGGTTTCTTTTTCTGTCTCTGACCATTGAGGACTCTGGTATGAATTACCTACAAGCTCAGTTTAGCAGTAGATCCTCCCTGTTAGCATTCATATAACTATGGTAGTTTCTCATTTATAATTTGAACGTTTTGTCCTATAGTTCCAGAGGAAAAATCCATAATGATGAGGAAGACATGGCAGTAGGCATTCAGAGTAGCAAGCTGGCTAATCAAATTTTTGTAACACATGAGACAAAATATACTGGAAGTGGGGCAAGTGAACTCTGAAAGCATGCTCTCTATTACATACTTTCTTCATCAAGGCTCTACATCCTAAATGTTATCTCCCATGCAGCACCACCAGCTAGGGACCAAGTATTCCAACACATGAGCAAGTACACGCCATAATGTAGTCTTCTCATGTTCAGACTTGAAGTCGCTGCTATTTACAAATGAGATTTGGAAATTCATTCTTACCCAAGAACAGCATCTACAGAGTGTTAAGAACCATCTTTTTGCCCTCTGTCATATCTATTGGTAATAACTAATGATAACTGTATTCTGTGAACCAGGCACATGATAACATTATCTCTGCTACTTCGAAGAACCTTGCAGAGGAGTGTCACCTTTCTTTTGAGAACAAGAAAATTGATTCTTAGCTACAGTCTACTCATTCTTGTTTTCATTGATTTTTAAAAAGATTTACTTTTATTTCATGTGTGTGAGTGTTTTGCCTGCATATACGTTTGTACATCACATGTGTCCCTGGTCTCCTCACAGACTGGAAAAGGTGGCAGAGTCCACTGAACCTGGAGTTACAGATGGTTGTTAGCTGCCTTTTGGGTTCTGAAAATCAAACCTAGGTCATCTGGGAGAACAGCAAGTGCTCTGTCATAGTTAGGGTTTCCATTGCTTTGAAGAGACGTCATGACTGCTGCAACTCTTATAAAGGAAAACATTTGATTGGAGCGGCTTACAGTTTCAGAGGTTTAGTCCACTGTCATCATGGCAGGGAGCATGGCAGTGTGTAGGCAGTCATGGTGCTGGAGGAGCTGGGAGTTCTACATCTTGATCTGCAGGTAGCAGAAGGAGACTGTGCCACACTGGGTATACCTTGAGTATAGGAGATCTCAAATCCTGTCCCTACAGTGACACACTTCTAAAAAGGCCACACCTACTCCAACAAGGCCACACCTTCTAATAGTGTTATTCCCTATAGGCTAAGTGTTCAAACACTGTTTCTATGGGGGCCATACCTATTCAAACCACCACATTCTTTTAACCACTGAGCCATTGTTCTAGCTCATTAATTTTCTTATTAAACACATACTTATGGAGCCCTTGTTATGAGCTAGACAATTTTTAGAAACTAGATTAAATACTTTGTGAGTAGCATAATTTTTATTTCAACTCTTAGTACAATGCCAATTCTGTTTTGTTAGTGCCCAGATAATGTGTGACCCATAACTTATTTGAGAGAATAGTAGTGCTGTGAACAAACTGGATCATTTTGTTTGTTGAGTACAATGGGTGCTCACTAACCCCATGCTGCCAACAAACATGAGGGAAATTTGGAGGAAGGTCATTGAAAAATCATATTAGCTATGTTCTGTGCTGAAAAACACAGACTCTCTCTCTTTCTTCCTGTATATTTGAAAGGAAAGAGAGCTCCCTCATGTACCCTCATGAATTTCTCTTTTGTAAGCCATTCCAAGCAAAATTATAATCATTTAGGAGATGTTATTTATGCACATTGCCCCCTCCTTTTTTTAGATTTAGGAAGTAAAATAAGGCTAAGGAGAAATCAAGCACCCTTAAACTCCTCTTCATGAAGATCATAGTCTAGGCATTTGTTTGAAGACCTAGAGGAAAAATATTCATTGAGGAAAATAGATTTTTTTTCCAAATATTGAATTCCTATTTGTTTTGCCAGAGAAAATTCAGCAATGATTTCAGGTATAGAAAATAGCTGGTAGGGGTAGGGTGTGGTTTTTTGGGTAGCTTAGTGGTAAAGTGGTTATCTAGCATGTCAGTCTCCAGTTCCACATTGGTGGGAGTTGGGGTGCCAGAGTCAGGAGTGCAGAAAGAAGAGATAGGCATCAGAGGAAGGGCTGGCTCCTGATTTAGCCTCACCTGGTTTCAAGTCCTGACCCTGTGATTACTGCCTTGATCTTCATTGGGTGGGTTTCTTGGGCCCTTTAAAGATGGTTTTCCTTCTCTTGAAAACCTAAAATATAATTACTTCTTCATGGAACTGGACAGATGAGATGAAAGCATAAAGTAGTTTAGTGTAATCACAGACATGTAAACAATTGGTAGCTGTTGCTAGTGTTATTAACACTATTGTTTTTATAAATTGAAAGGATTTTTGAACCTCGTGACTTGTACGTTCTTTCTGGTGCTAAAAATTGTTATTTGAAGTTATTCTAAATCTGATTTTTCTTAAATTTCTACTGCCACTATTACTTATTGATCATATGAAACATTCCATTGAAAGTACTTTAAATACTAGCTTTCCTGTCTATAATTTTTAATGCTGTTAATTTCTTTACTAAAAATGATCTTTCACTTTAAATAATTTTAATAACTTAAAGTTATGTAAAATTCTATACAGAGCTTGGCATCTCTTATGTCTCATTAGGTAATACAACAGTGGATGAGTTAATGATGAGACTCATGGCTGCAATGGAGATCTTCTCAGCTCAACAACAGGAAGACATAAAGGATGAGGTAAGACAAGAGGTGAAGTAGAATTTCCATAGGAGGTTGATGAGATGATCTGCCAATGGTGATGAATAACTGTTTCGTGGCTGATAGGTAATGATGGTAAAGATACTATTCTAGATTTGCCAAGGTCCCTTAATGCCAGCCATATGACTCTTTGGTCTTTTCTTGCCATGACTCCAAATCCTAAAGATTTATTTAAATTTATGAATTGCTTACATTTTACTAAATTTAGGATGCTGGACAGTTTATTTTGTAAGAAATAATTCAATGACTAGTTTGCAGATTTAATGAAGGAATTTCTGCTTCCTATATAGAGTTTTGTTGCTATTGTTGTTTTGGTTTTGATATTTTAAGACAGGGTTTCTCTGTGTAGTTCTGGCTATCCTGGAACTCACTATGTAGACCATGCTGGCCTCATACCTGGAGATCCACCTGCCTCTGCCCCACAAGGGCTGGGATTAAAGGCATGCGAGACCACCACTCAGCAACTATATACAATTTATCTGTAAAAGTATTTTTTATTCTCCTATTGTCTTGTCATTTTGGAGGCTTACTGTCTCAGTCTTCTAACCTAAGACTAGTCCTGGAGGCTTCTAGCCACTGTACGATCTTATCTAGAATGTTTTCAGCCTTTGAGTCTTACAGCTGAGTATGCTTATCCTTTCTAGTTCTTTCTGAACTCTGGCTGGCTGGTTCAACTTAGCTGTTCTGGCTCAAACTTCTCTCCAAGCTGACTGATTCAATCTCTCTCAGCCTCTAACTTTTTGCTCTACTTGGTCCCAAACTAACTCTAGCAATCTGTTCTGATCATCTGGCTCCTTCTCATTCCCTTGCTCATTCTGTCTTCACCTATGTCTAGCTTGTTCTCTGCCTGCAAACTGTCTCTATCCAATGTCCCAGGAAAACTGCCCCTGTCCTCTTTCTGCTCTGCTTTCTTATGTAGCTTCCCTTTCCCTTCTCTTCTCCTGAGAGTTGGCATATCCTATTCTGTCAAATCTTTCTCTGATTTGTCACTTTTTCTGGTACTCAGATATCACTTTCAAACATGGGTGTTTCCTTCTACAAACTAACTTTACCTTCATCCTTAGTGATTAAAGGTATGTGCTAAGGGCTGAGCCACACCACAACTAGAAACAGTTGTTTTGGGTTTTTTTCCTCAGTAAATAACACAGTCTCTGGGTTCACATTGTGATGAATTATCCTGCAACACTTATCACTGCATTTTGTACAGGCTTAGTAGGAGGCACTGAGCTGCGGAGCTGAGGGTTGATTCTGATAGAGATATTGCCAATTTTAGTGTTTAATATAGTTAGAGTACATAAAAGAATAGCTTCAGTTTCCTTCATTACTATGGTCTCTTCTTGGTATCTCTATGCCAGCAGTTCTCAATCTTCAGGTTGTAATCCATTTGGGAGTCAAACATCCCTTTCACAGTGGTGACCTAAATTCATTGTGAAACACATATATTTACATTATGATTCATAACAGCAAAATTACAGTTATGAAGGAACAACAAAATAATTTTATGGTTGGGGTAACCACAGGGTCACAACATTAGGAAGGTTGAGAACTCTGTCTCTAGATGATCCAATCCAACCAAAAGCTGTGTAATCATGGATTTGGAGGGTCAAATATAAGACAATACATTTCAGATTGGGATGATTATGTTAAAATGAGAAAACTGAAGGTCAAGGTTAAGTCAATTTACCCAGGGTCATCTAGCTGGTAGCTCTTAACAATCCCTCAATCATTAATACTACATCAATTAAGAAATTTCTGAATTATGAAAACAATTCCTTAATAAATACTTCAATAAAAGTATGAAGCAGATATTAGCATATGTTAATTTGAATTGTTAAACTTCTGGATATTTATAAACTTCTGCTTTAATCTTTTTAATTTTTAAAATTAAAATTTTGATGTCTCTGTGGAACATCAAAAGGAGAAATTAATTCTAATCAATGAAAAAATTCCTAGGTATCAGGCGTGTCTTCAGCAAATGTGAAACTGTAGACAACACAAAACGTTACTAGTGTATTTTGCTTTATTTTAGCTGTGTCTTCCACTCAATTAAGAGGGTTTTGTTTTTTTTTTTTTTTGGTGTTTTTTGTTTGTTTTGTTTTTTTTGCTTTGCTTTGGGGTGAGGAGGTAATTTGGGGTGAGGTGGTTCTGTTTTGCTTGAGTGTTTGCTTGTTTTGAGATGGGGTTTCCATTTGTAGCCTTGGTTTTGTGGAACTCACAGTGTAGACCAAGCTGACCTAGAATTCACAGAGATCTGCCTGCTTCTTCCTCTAATACTGGGATTAAAGTCGTGTGCTACCACCTGAGCCCAATTATGGTTTCTGTCTGCTTTTTCCATAGGGGTCATCTTTTACTCATGTTTATAACTCCATCTCCTTATACCTAGGAAAAATTCAGTACTTGCTAAATGTTAGTTGATTAAATATATGAATATTTGGAAGAATTTTCATGAAATAAATTAACTAGAAAAGGCAGTGTTTGATTATATGATATAAACATAAGGTCCCTACAATAACAGATACAGAGTGTTATGACAACATTTGCTCTCTCCTATTTGTTTTCTGAGACAGACCCCACCCTCCAATGTATCTCAGGCTCCCCCTGAGACAGGGTCCCATATGTCTCAGGCAAACCAAAGATGACCCAGAAGTTGCATTACTTCTCCCTCTATCTCCCAATTGCTGGATTATAGGTGTACATTATTGTGCCTGATTTTATATAGTGCTCAAGATCAAACCCAGAACTTAATGCATGCTACATATGTGCTACACCAAATGAGCTACATCTTCAGGCAGAAGGTTAGTGCTTTAATGCTTACTGGGTTTCTTTTACTTTCAAAACGATGGTCAGATGTAATTTTTCTATATAGTCAGTTGCTATTTACTTTGAAGGAAAGACAGCCATGTGTATATGGTAGAAAGATGTTTATGTGTTACTCTATAAGTTGACAGTGACATCTTGAAATAATGAAGCACTGTACTTAGTTAAGAATTTATAGTAATAGGTGTGTTGCCATCCAGGATTATATTTATCCTGGAATGGAGGCGTTGATTGGCAGTAATTCACTAAACACATTCCTCAGCCATTTAAATCTTGAGTCTCATTGGTATCATATTTACAGATTATGCTGTATGATAAATAATATGAATGCACATTTTTTCATCTTAATTTAATTCTAAAACAAGAAAGATTCCTATGTTTTGGTGTCTTCATGAATATTCTTATACAGGTTATAAATACAGTTTTCAAGAAAAGTGCCTAGGATTTGTTGCTATGAAGGGGCACCGTGATAAGAGTAATTGTCATAACAAAAACATTTAATTGGGGCTGGGTGAGATTTAGTCCTTTATCATCACCACTACACTCATGGCTGTGTACAGGCAAACATGGTGCTGCTCAGAGAGCTAAGAGTTCTACATCTGGGTCAGCAGGCAGCAGGAAGAAAGAATGAGACACTGGACCTGGCTTGGGACCTCAAAGCCCACACCATTAACACACTTTCTCCAATAAGGCCACACCTCCAATAGTGCTTCTCCCTATGAGTCTGTGGGGGCCATTTTCATTCAGACCACTACAAAAAGCTTCTAAAATTAAGTATTTCATTGGAACTGTGAAGATCATAATGGTTTTGTATCTCCTGAATCTGTGACAAGAAATAGTATTGTTTGTATCTATGATCTTGCCTTTTGAAATAATTACAAGTAAAGCTGTGTTAAATGTTTAATTAAATCAATGAGTAGATATAAAGGATAGCTTACTTGGCCTGAATTTACTTGCACTGTATTTGATGGCCAAGTATAATGGCTCATGCCTTAACCCTAGAATTTGGGATACATAGGCTTTGCAAGTTCAAAGCCAGGCAGATTTCTCCCCTCCCCTTCCCTTCCCTTCCCTTCCCTTCCCTTCCCTTCCCTTCCCTTCC
>JADRCH010000114.1:3158990-3209257 GCA_019843965.1 Rhynchomys soricoides
CCCTTCCCTTCCCTTCCCTTCCCTTCCCTTCCCTTCCCTTCCCTTCCCTTCCCTTCCCTTCCCTTTCCTTATAGAAGTGCTTGAGTAGTGATCACCTTGTTTCCATGACTTTGGTTAAGTTATGTGGATTATTTCACTCATTCCATTATATTAGTACTACCAGAGATAGCATATATGCAAGTATAAAACTTTCATGATATTGAAACCTGAAACATTTGCACTCTGAATCATTCCTTGGTGACCCAGAAACTAGCTGAATCTTAGGAAATGTTTATTGAGCCTCCACTAAGTACACATCACAAGGCTAGACCCTCTGTACAGAGAGTTGTTGACAGAGGGAAAGGCTATGTCAATAGCCATGTTCTAGAAACTTTGGATCTTTGTTTTCTTCTTTAGAATATATATATTTTTTAAATTTGGCTACAAACAATAGAGAAGTTCTAACATGTAAATGAATTAAATTTTTGTTAGCACTGTTTTTTTGTTTTTTTGTTTTTTTTTTAGCTATAGGTGAAACCTCTGTTTGATAGTCAAGCATTTGTAATACTTAACTTTATGGTCTATTTATTATTTACTTATTCAGTATTAGTTCATTTAGAATTCCTTTTAAGGCTTACTCCCTTCCAACTTAATCTCTGATTAACTGGTATCAGTAAATGGATACAGTCCAGCTCTCTGCCCCCCTCCCTCCCTCCCTCCTTCCTTTCCTCCCTCCCTCTCCCCTTTAGGGCCCTTAATCTTTTCTCTGTCAATTAGTCTGGTTTCACATGCCTGATTTTACTTCAATTCAACCTCCTAAGTGCCGGGATAACAGTCATGTAACACCATACCCAGCAAAAGTATGATACTTTTAAACATCGTAATTTTATTGAAATCAAGAGTGGTGGCATCTGCAATCACAGTACTTCCAAACAAGCAAGAGGATTGTGAAGTCAAGGTTCCTCTGGGCTGTGTAGAATTCTAGTGCAACTGTAGGAAACAGTTAATGTCTGTAAGTAGCTGAAGAGAATTGGTTAATCATGCTGACTGTGATGGTTATGGCACTTAATGGATAGGTGAGTACACCATAGATACCTTTCTGTAGCTAGTTATTTTCTGCTATGGAAGCATTATTGAGCCAGGTTTTTCCTTCCATGATTAGGTTTGTATCATAGATGGTGATGACTTCTCCCATCTTGGTCTGTAAATTCATTTCAGAAGTGTATTGCACTTTTACTATAGTCAGGCACTAAGAACACAGATGTAAGCAAAATAGACTATATTTATGACTAAAACCCAGAAATGCCAATAAATTCCAACTGGTTAGGTAAATGAAGCCTAGAAATCATCTAACTAGTTGAACCATACATGCTAAATAGGAAGCTTGACATGAAAGCACACAGGAAAAGCTCAGTACAAGCTCCAGTGGAGCTTGTATGTAGGAGCAAGTATGACCTATTGTCTACCCAGATTAGCTCTGATCCCTAAAGTGTAAGATCCCTAGAGTATATAACTATCTACCAAGATTCTCAAGCATTTATATTTGAATAAATTGTAAGTCAATTTTGCTATTTGTTTTGTTTCTGTAAATGTAGGTGGACATATTCTGTGATATATGTTTGGAAGTTAGGACAACCTGGGCATTGATTCTCCTCACCTTCCATCTTATTTGACGCATGGTCTCTCATCTCTTTTCTATATCCAAGGCTAACTAACATGCCTGTGAACTTCTGAGAATGTCCCTGTCTCTGATTCCAGCCTTCCCGGAGGAGCACAAGGATTAAAGATGGGTGTGCTAGAGAAGAAGTTAGGCTGGTTCTTCCTTCCGGCCCCATGCTCCCAGAAATAAGACTCAGACTCAAAATATATTTACAAATACCTTAACCATATAGCTAGGCGCTTCTCTGACTAGATGATAATGAACATACCCAAATATTTTTTTTCTGATGTCTTTTTTTTTTTTCTTTGTGTTTTGATATTTTCTTTACATTTCAAATGTTTCCGCCTTTCCAGATCTCCCCTTTGGAACCTCCCCATTTCCTCCCCCCTCCCCATGCCTCTATGGGGGTATTCTCCCACCCACCCACCCACCCACTCTCATCTTCCCTCCTTGGCATTCTCCTATACTGGGGCATCTAAACATCCTCAGGCCCAAGGGCCTCTCCTCCCCCAATGGCTAACAAGACCCTTCTCTGCCACAATGTGGCCAGCACCATGGGTCCCTCCATGTGTATTCTTTGGTTGGTGATCCAGACTCCAGGAGCATCAGGAGGTCAGGTCAATGGACAGTGTTGCTCCCTCCATAGGGCTGCCAACTCCCTCAGCTTCTTCAATCCCTTCTCCAACTCCTCCATCTGGGACCTCACTCTGAGCCCAATGGTTGCTGTGAAGTGAATCTTGGGTATTCCGAACTTTTGGGCTAATAACCACTTATCAGTGACTACATACTGTGTTCATTCTTTTGTTACATACCGTGTTCATTCTGCGTTACCTCGCTCAGGATATTTTCAAGTTCCATCCATTTGCCTAAGAATTTCATGAAGTCATTGTTTTTAATAGCTGAGTAGTATTCCATTGTGTAAATGTACCACATTTTCTGTATCCATTCCTCTGCTGAGGGACATCTGAGTTGTTTCCAGTTTCTGGCTATTATAAATATGGCTGCTATGAACATGGCGAACCCTCAGAAAAATAAACATAATACTACCTGAGGACCCAGCTATTCCACTCTTGGGCATATATGCAGAAGATGCTCCAACATGTAATAAAGACATATCCACTATGTTCATAGCAGCCATATTTATAGTAACACAAATATTTTAACCTACATTCTGCCATGAGGCTAGTTACCTGTGCTTGGGTACCATGCATAAATCTCATTACATTTTCCCAGGCGAATCTTCCACACCTGGCTCTATCCCAGAGTTCTTTCTGCCTCCCAGATGTCTTATCTATTTTACCCTTTCCTATAGGCCATAGGTTTGGTTTTTATTTGTTTAATTAATAGGTTATGCATTCATACAATACATAAGATATTCTCTTTATACTACAGTTCCCAGATTCATTGTGGGTCATGAGGACCCAGACTCAGGTATAGCAAGCATCTTAAACACGGAGCCATCTCTCTGGCCAGTATGAATCAATTTGGTTTGTTTGATTGTTTGTTTATTTGAAAATAGTTTTCTTTTTTTTTACCATACTCTGTATTCTGATTATGGTTTCCACTCCCCGGGATTCCCCAGATTCTCCTCACTTCCCCACCCATCCAAATCCATAGGCTTTCTTTCTCTATCCTTAGAATACAAACACATACTACTACTACTACTACTACTACTACTACTACTACTAATAATAATAATAATAATAATAATAATAACTATAATAATATCAAATAAAAGCAATTAAGCTAGAATAGGATAAAACAAACCAAAAAGATAAAGAAGAGCCAAAGAAAAAGCCCAAGAAACTCATCCAGACACTGAGACACACATATTCAGATGACAGACTGACAGAGACCGTAAAACCAAAATTAGAAGCCACGATATATAACCAAAAGATCTGTAAGGGTTGGTTTGTTCGTTCATGTGTTTGTTTGTTTGTTTTTAAATGCCTAGATAAAATATTCTGGGACAAAAGTCCTTCAAAAATACCACTGAGTTTGTTTTATGTTGGTCATCTTCTGCTGGGCATAGGACTTGCCCATGGTTTGTATACTCAGTGAGATTCCATTGGAGAAAACTAATTTTCCTTTTGCTAGTAGTTACCAATTGAAGGTAGCTTCTGAATTAGGGATGGAGACTTGTGTCTACTTACCCTTTCAGTACTGAGATACCTTCTTGGCTTAGGTCTGTTGAGGCCTTATGCAGCCTAACATAGTTTCTAAGTTCATGTGCATCAGTCCTGTTGTGTGTAGAAGGCCTTGTTTCATTTTTGTCTTCCATCCCCATTGGGTCTTACAGTCTTTCCACCTTTCTTCCTCAGTGATCCCTGAACTTTAAGGCAAGGAATTTGAAGGAGTCATCCCATTTAGGACTGAGTGTGTTTCAAGGTCTCTTAGTCTCTCATTCTGCTGTCTGTTTGTGTTTTCATAGATTTTATTACTAAATTTATATCCTGTTATATGTACTTGAACATATTCATAATAACTATTTTAAAGTTCTTGTCTCATGCTTGAGCTGTTGTATTTTTCAGGACCTACTGTAGTAGTGTTGCTGGATTCTTATGGAGAGGTATCATCCTGACTGTTACTGATTGTTTTCTTAGGCTGGTGTCTAGGCATCAAGGTTTGAGCTGATTTTAATTCTGGGTGTTGTTATGCTCCCTTTTCTGTAGGCTGAGTGCTCTGTTCCTTAGTTTCTGTTGACCTCTATGGATCTTTGTGGTGGGTGTGGTTTGCCCAGTAGGGAGTACTTTGGGGTCTCTGCCAGGTGCTGGCCATTGTAAGCACAGGGCAGAACATGTTTGTAGGTGTAGGGGCTCGGAGGAAGGATGGGGTTGGGATAGAGTGGGGGAGCTGAGTGAGAGGGTTGCCAGGAAGGAGGAAAGTGTACCCCATCTTTTCCTTCAGCATCCCAGCTCCTGAAGTAATAACTCTGAGATTTGATTATCTATGAATAAATGCCTAGACCATAAGCTTGGGCTTGTTCCCCAACTAGCTTGTAACTTAATTAACCCATTATTTTATTCTATGAATGGCACATGGCTGGTTACCTCTTCTCAGTTTCATGTGTCTCCTCAGAGTTCTGGGTAACTCTATCCCAGAGTTTCTTTCTCCCTACCAGAACTCCTACTTCGTATTTCCTGTCTCAGCATATTGACCAATCAGCTTTTTTTATTGATATATAGTACACAAGAGATTCTCTCTACAGGAAAGCTGGGCCTTCCCCAAAGATCTACAGATTCCTCAAGGAGTATAGTCAGAGAGGGAGGAAAGGACACTGCAGGTCCTCTGCTACAGGACTGGGAAAAAGACTGGAAATTTTGTAGTGTAAGACAGGAAGAAGAGTGGATTTCCAGGCTGCCATGGCTACCAGACCATGACTCAGTTTTATTCGCACTTATTTCACATTTCATAGAAACAGTTGATTTTGACATCTGAGTTTTCATATTGCCATGTTATTGTTAAACTTGGATTTATTTTTTTGTTTAAATTAGTTTGAGTCCTTGTTACCCAAAATTGATTATAACCCAACTGTGGCTTATTGGAGCACAAAAGTATTTATAAATACTACCAAGCACTGCATTCTAGTCTAGACTTCACTAATGCAAACATGATGTAAGAACAGCATTGCTAGTGAAAAGCAACAAGACTAAGTAACTGTGGATTAAAAATAAAAGCCTAAAAATTTTCTCCCTCCATTGTGTTGTTTCTCAGGTGTTTTTGATACCAATGATAAGCTAACAAAAAGTGGTGCTGAGATAGGAGATCATCACTATGACTGTGGATGGCTTTGTGGTTCAAATGGTTTTGGAATTAATTATTGGAAGAATTTGTAGAAATTGGGAGAGGCAGTTGAGAAAAGCCAGAACATTGTAAGTAGAGCTTAATGGATGATTATCATATGAACTCAGAATACTAGAATGCTGATAGACATTCAGTTAGTAAAGGCTGTACTCATTAGATTACAAATATGAATGAGGGGTCTATTGGGAATTAGACTACAGGCTGCTTCTGTGATACTCTGACAGAGGGCTTGTATACACGTTGCCCATGCCGAAGACTATGTTGAGTTTAAAGGTGCCAAACTAATCTGGTGAAGGAAACTCCAGGCCTCCCAAGCATTCCATCCATGGGCATGGGTATTGCTTGTTGCTTCTTTAGACAAATCTATAGTGAAAATCATAAGGGAAAGCAAGCAGAAGGATTTGAAAAACTGCCATTTGGCTAGAAAAGGAACTTGTTTGAAGTTAGGCCAAAGAAGGTGTGGTTGCTTAAAAAGATTAGTGTCTCTGAGAAGATGCCAGGGATGTTGCATCCAGACAATAGCAAAAATCCCTTGAAGGCGTCTCAGCCATTGGCCATGATCCACCCAAAGCAAGTTAAAGGATGTAAGGGTGCAAATTTACTTGAAAAGCTTTGCTTTGAGAGACCGCTCCAGAGTTTATGTGCATCCTCAGGATTGTTCCCATTATTCTGCCATCCAGGTACTGAAAGAGTGATGCTTCCATGAACCCCTAGGCCCAGCTACTGCTTAAGCTGACAGCGGACTTATTTTCCTTTGCTGGTGGTGGGTGTGTAGAGAAGGAAAACACAAGAGTTCTAGGGCACTGTGCAACAGAGTGTGAATGTCTGCAGGTAGCTCCTGAAAGGGTGGTTTTTAGGGTTGTCAGAGAGGAAGCCATATTTATTGGAAACCTCAGGAAGTTAAAAATGTCAAGAGTGTGGAAAATGTATGGAGGACCGCCAGAAGCAGTAAACAGAGCCAGCTCAAGAAAGCCCATGTGGGCTGTAGCTAGCCAGGCCAAAGAATCAGAGCTGCTCAAACCCTTTGAAGCACACCCTGCCATGTGTGCCCTATTGGCTAGACATAGAGATGCAGGATTTGAATTTTTTCCTTACTGGGTTTGGGGGGAGGAGGGGTGTTGCTACTGTGGGGCTTTTGTTCTGTTTTTCCTTTTCTTTTTCTGTGTGTGTGTGTGTGTGTGTGTGTGTGTGTGTGTGCACGCGCGTGCGTGCGTTTGGTCCAGTCCTTTCTCAGCATTCTTCATCTGGGGAATAGGAATGCTTACTTTGAGCCATTTTATTTTAGAAATAACTTGTGGTTGGTTTTATCTATGTCAGCTTATAGCTGATAGTTTTCATGAGTCTCAGAAGAAATTCTGTACTTGAACTTTTGAGCAGTGCTTAAACTGCTAAGAATTAGGGACTCTTCGAGATAGACTAATTAAATTTGCAATTTGCACCTAAGGAAGAAAGTAGAGACCAAAAACCAAAACCTCAGGAGAGCCAGTTGATCTTCAAGGATGCCAGGTCATTCACTAGGAAAGGAGTGGTCTACTCAACATTAGTTCTGGGGAAACTAGGTATCCAGATACCAAAGAAGCCTATTGCCATGGTTTTCACCATTTTTACTATACAGGAATGAATCAAAAGTGAAGTTTAAGAACTAAACAGCACTTAGAGGAATGTATAAGGGAATAGCTGTGTGACTTTGAATTTCTCCTGTATTTCTTAGAAATGTACCAAAAATATGGGAACAGAAGAAGAGATTGGACTACCACAATCTAATGTTGAAGTAGACATAGTAACACATTATAACCCAGAACTCAGGAAATGGGCCAGAAGACTACCACAAATTTGAGGCCAGCCTGGCTTATATAACAAGAATGAATGCTTACCTGAACCTCATTTTTCTCTGTTCTCACATAGTTCGGGATTCCTGCTAAGGACTAGTGGGCTGTTAGTGGATGGGTCTCCCACCTCCATTAGCGCCCCCCCCCCCAAAGATATACAAGCTCGTGGGCCAGCCTGAGTTTCTTCCTAGGTGATTTCTACACTGTATCAAGTTGACAAAGCTAATCATTACCCCTGAGAATTTGAGAAGTTGTTACAGCACATTCTGAACACTCCTGGAATCCAACAAAGCAGAAAATATCCAAGCTTTGTTTTTATGAGCTTTTAACCCTGAGCAGCTGAGTAGTGTATTACTTAGCATTCAAGTCCAAACTTTTACCTCTAATGCAAGCAACGGTGTCCGTAGTACCTTGAAGAAAGGACTAAATATGTGCCTTTAGGGTTGATTTGGTTTCTTTGTATTCAGAGATGAGGTATCACTGTGTGCCAAGGCAAGCTTCAAATTCATAGTTCTCCTGCCTCAGCCTAAACAACAGATCAAGTTATGAATGCGTTCAGTATCTGCTTTGCTAAGTATTATTTTATTTTTCAAAAATTATCTCTTCACTGTCACAATAGTCATAAGTAGTTACTGTCACTGTTTTACTGAGGAAGATCTGATCTGTTGTAGAGGTTAAATAGCTTGTCAGATTCCTACAGCAGCTTCATGGCCACATTCCACATTTGCTTTGCATACATCATGATCTGTCATGACACTAACTTACCCTTGTATTCTTACAAAGATTAAAGAAAGTCAGAATTGACTGACCTGGAGTGTAGACCAGACATTCTTAGATTCCCAAACATCTTAGCCAGTTGAATGGAACTTAAAAAAAAAAAAACAAAACCCCAAACTTGTCTTACTGTTTACTTTTGTGCATGAAATAACACTCACTGTTTAAAAAAAAAGTACATGTACATCCTCTTTGTTTGCATTTGTTGCTCTTCAAATGCCTGCTGCTGATGGATCAGTTCACCCGTTCCTAACACCTCAGAGTAGAAGTTAGTAATTGTCATCGATGAGACTAATGTAAAGAGATTAGGAAGTCAACATTGGCATTACAGTTCATCACACCTGCTCAGAGCCAGTCCTCTACATTTTCCCCTCTGCTGCCTGAGGTGGAGTCTTCTTCGTGGATTACAGTAACACTTTTTGACAAGTTTAGACTGGGTGGAACTATGTGTAATGACAGAACACAATTGATAATATCTCAGTAATGCATTCTTTTTTTTACTTTGGCTGTCACGGTCTATCACTGTAAAAGCATTCAAATCATTGGCCCAACCTGTCTACTTTTTTTTTTTTCAGTAACAGTAAGGCCAAATAAAGTATGTGTACTTTTCTAGTGATGAGATAGTAACTGGCAGAGGGGGCAGTGGGTCTGGTTACTTATTTCCTTTTATGTATAGCTTTAGGTTTGGTTTGGTTTGGGAATTTTTTTTTTTAAGGTTTATTTTTCTTACTTTTAATTATGTGTATATGTGTGCCTGCATACACGTGAGTGCAGGTGCTGACTGAGGCCAGAGAGGCATTGCAACTCTTGGAGCTGAAGGAACAGGAGGTTGTGTGTGTACTCTTAGCCACTTGGACAGTCTGTATATATACAATATTGTCTTAAAACTCAAAAATTAAAACTGAAATCCTTCTTACATGGCTCTTTTGATCTTCACAATGTCAATCCTGATTGACACTTTAAAGAAATGTTAATGGAAACATTTTCTCTCTATCCATTTATCTATTAAAAATATTACAAAATTTGTTCTTTTCTTAAATATTGTACACTTACCTAAACCTTTTATTTTATTTTGGAGATATTTATATCCCGCAAGAATTCTTTATGGCACTATATGACCATGTTTATAGGAAGGAATTTAGGGGCAGAATTGCCTATAGTCCCAGCACTCAGGATGCAGGGCAGGAGAATCCTGAACTTGAAGGCAGCCTGAGCTACAAAACAAACAAGCCTGTTTCAAGAACCAAACAAGCAAATAAATAAATAATCATTGTATTCAGGAGGAATTTCTATAAAGAGGCACATTTGATTCATTTCAGGAACAGACATAGCATGGGTAAACTGAAAGAGCATTGAATTTTGAGAAGACATGAGAAATAACAAAAAGATGTGAATTTATCAAAAGCTAAGAGTATGTGTAGTAAGCAAGTCAGACAAGAGACTCTAGCCTCAAGGTACAGTTTTTCCTGCTAGCCATACTTCTACAGACTTTTCTCTGCTCTCCTTTCTGAGACATGGTCTCTCTAACACTGGTGGTCTGCAATTCTCTGTGTAGACTTGGTAGACTAGATTCTAGAGATCTGCCTGTGTCTGCCTCTGGACTGCTGGGATTAAAGGCATGTAACTTTTCTCTGTTTTTTATCTACTAATTTTTTTCTCACAAACTTGCTTTGGTTCCAGTTGCTTTATCCAGTTAACTATCCTTCCAGGAAACAGGGATTTGCAGCATAGTATGAAGACAGGGCAGTGGCTGCAGACAGAAGACATAGGAGACCACACAAACCAGCTTCTTAGTTTCAAAGGGTGGCTCATAGGTTACAGCTGAAGAACCAGCATTAATTTGTTTTGAGCACTAAACTTATGAATTTCTCAGGGACCTATTTTCCATGGGTCCACAATATGCTCAATATTGGTACCAATAAGGATGATGCAATCCTTTAGATATTAATGATATACAGATAATTCTAGTAAAAAGATTATATAATTTTCATGATGCCAGGTACATGTAGGACATTGAGATAGAAATAGTGGTGGTGGTTATATGACTGTACACATGTGTCAGAACTCACGGAACTGTATATCATCATATTCTTTTTTTGTATGTTCATTTGAAAATAAAAATTTTCTAAAGGAAAATATACCATCCATAGAATGAACTTTAAAATCCATTTTAACAGCATTGTATTATCTTATATTAAATAACTTCTGGGGCACCTATTAAAATACTAACAGTGTGAGCATAAGGCTACATATTCTTCAAAGCATGTGTTTTAATCCCCATCTTAAAAGAGGAAATTATGAGCATATGTAATGTTTTCCTAATGACTAATTGGAAAAAGTCATATTTTATAGACAACTGTAGGACTGCACAGTGTTTACATTATAGACCCTGGGTGTTGGAGTAACAGTTCTCAAAAGTGTAGGGCCATGACTACTAGCACTGCAGCTGCCAGAAGGAACTGTTTAAAAATCATTTCTGTGTCATTGTCCTTTTGAGTTAGCTTCAAAAGGACCCTCTTATGTAAATGAAGATAGTCTTATGTTCTCATGTCTTGAAGATTAAGATAATAGATATTAAGGCGTATAATTCAGCATTGGTCTTTAGTCAGTAGCACATAGACGTTATCTATTCTTTGGTCTTTAGTCGGTAGCACATAGACATTATCTATTCTTTTTACTCTAGGGTGAACTGAAAAAATGTTGGAATTGGTGTAGTCTTATTCCATCATTATGTAGTTGAGGAAACAGCCGTTATGTTATGAACCCAAGATCACTTACGGAGTCAGACTTGTTGTTATCTGTTCTTTAGTATTATTTTCTCCTAAATTAAATGTTTCTCTCATAATGGGATGTGTAATGAATAAGAAGAATTGAGAGAGAAGACTTTTCAAATAATTTTACATTCTGTCCTTTTGAAGATTTTTATTATTTTTTAAAAGACAGGGTCTCAAGAGTCTCAGGTTGGCTTCAGACTTGTTATGTAGCTAAGGATAACTTTGATTGCTGAGATAGGCAGGCATTCGTACAACCATACATTGTTTAAGCAGTGCTGAGGAATCAAACCAGGGCTTTCTGCATATGAGTCAGCACTCTACCACTGGAGCTACATCCTCACCAGCCCATATCATGTTGATTTTTGGTAAAATTTTATCTAGATTTGCCTATACTTTTAGAGCATGTATAAAGGATTTATCCTGAAGAAAAAGTAGACTAAATAATTATTTATAAAGTACAAAGAATACAGTCTGTGGAATTTTTTTCACTGCAAACACTCTAGGTATATATGGAACAAAGAACATATTTTTGTTATCTTAACAAGTTTATTCTTGTAAAGCAATAGAATTATTCAACTTTACAACCAACCCAAAATATTTCTGAACATCTCTTATCTAGGAAAGGGATAAAGCCTTCTATACAAGTTTTAATCCAATGATGAATTTGACTGTATACCTGTGAGTATCTTATTACTGTTTACTAGGAGGTTGAACTGTAGAATTTCACTTTGTAAGTCAAGACCAGCCAACCATGGAAAACAAACCATCATGTGCTTGGGAACACTTTTACATTTGCTTTTCAAAGTGATGTATTTTTGTCAGGGAAATATCTAAAGTATATCTGCTTGTGAACTCCTTTACTCTTCACTTTGGAGAAACTACTCATTACATGTGCTTTCTTGGTTTATATTTCAGTCCTGGAAATGCCTTCCATGCCCAAGCCAAGCTACCCAGAATAGCAGCATTTCTGCTGTCAGGAAACTTGCCATTTGTCTGTAAAAATGAAATTTCAGCAGCTGAAGCAATTAAGAGAGTGATAAAAATGGAGGGACTTAGGCCATATTCAGGTGGGCTAGAAGAAGGTTCGGTAGAGCAGAAAATTATATATGTGTGAGGTATTTGTTTGCTACAATGTGTGAGCATGCCAGAGGCCAGAAGAGTGCATCAGAATCTTCTGGAACTAGAGACACAAATGGTTGTAAGCCACCATTTTGGTGCTGAGAACTGAACCTAGAGACCCTGCAGGAACAGTAAAGGCTCTTAACTTTTAAGCCATCTCTTCTATCCCTGTGCCTCCATTTTTTAAATTTCCTTTTATGTGTATGGGTGCTTGGTCTACATTTAAGTTTATGCACCACATGCATGCCTCATGTTCATGGAGGCCAAAAGAGGGCATCCCATCCCTAGAGACTAGAGTTACACAGACAGTGGTAATCTACCAAATGGGTGCTTGGGAATCAAACCCAGGACACTGAGCCATCTCTCGAGCCCCTTGTTCGTCTATCTTTAATGTCAGTTTGTAGCTACTTATACAGTTGTTATGAAGGCTATATCAGTTAATACTTGTAAAGTACTTAGATTAATATCTGATATCTGTTAATTATCTAGGAAATATTTTGTGTAGTGATGCTACTTTAAACTGCATTTGAAAGAATGAATGGGAAATGACAGTTTGGACCTAGGAAGGGGAAGACATTGTAAAATCTGAAAATAAGATGTTTATAGTTTTACGCGGCTCTATACAAAAGGGAAGAAGTGTTAATAATTTAGTCGTACAAGAGGCAGTTGTCCATAGAAAGGACTGAGGAGGCAGAAAAATAAGTGTGGTAGGGTGCCCTTATAAGGTGTGCATCTGGATTCTAGTGAAATTTGAAGTTAAACTGTGAATAGTTAGTGCCGTTAATACTGTTTTGTTTTTTTAAGCAAAAAATTTACACCATTTGAACTTAGGAAACTGTGTTGTCTGTAGCATTTGCACACTTGCTGTGTTCAACCTTTACAATAATATTGTTATAATTATCTGCTTTGTTGGCTTTTTAAAGTGTATTGCTTTTCAAAATGTAATTCACAGAGCACTTTTGTTAAGAATGCAGATTTCTAGGCTTTTGTGTTGAAAATTCTGCTAGTGGACCAGGGAGTGTTGTATCCTTTTTAGATTTCCTGTATGAGAAGTGATTCCTGTGTCTCTTAAGAGGACTGTTGGGTTAGTGGCAAAAGCACAGGTGTTTGAGAAAGATAAACACAACTCAACAGGGTGCACCCTGGCAAGTTACGTTGCCAGTTTGTCTGTCAGGAGGTAGTAATGCTTTTTTGTGGTATTATAGAAATGAAAAGAAACAATTGTAAACTGACTATCATCCATATTTGTGTATGTTACCATCTCTCCCAAGCTTATAGTCTATTTCTCAGAACTAGTGAGAAAAGAGAAGTGTCTTAGGAGTCTTGCCTCCAGTTTCTAGCAAAAGGTTAACATCAGTTAGGTGTGCATTAAGTCTTTTATAAATGTCTAAGAGAATAACTGAGTGAAGGAATGGGGTTTTGGGGGAGAAGCAGGAAATTGTAAGATCCATGAAAATAGAAATGGCAAATCTGAACAAGAGGTAACAGGGTTTGGACAGAGGTGCTTGGAAATGTGTTGGTCCCATCCCAGGTCTCAAGGCGCAGATAAGTAATCTTTGGATTAGGTAAATCTTTACATAAATGCTCACAATCTAGCTGGCTTTCTCTAGGGTAGACATTGAGGCAGCTCCCCTTTTAAATCCTGCCTCTAAAGAAATTAGCAAACCACTCCTAGATCCAGCTTTTCCACTCACTGCCACATACCACCTCTACCCAAATGAAAAAGAATCTTTTGTAAACACTTCTACAGGGAATTCCAAAGACATTCTAGCAGGGCAAGACTTCAAGATTAAAACTTGGCAGTTCCTTGTCATGTGTAAATTCATGTCTCTGATTTCATGGTCCTAGAGTGGGCCATTTCTAAATTACTTATTTAAAACTGTTGTTAACTGGAGCTTCCTTTTGTTTTATTTTTTTTGTTTGTTTTGTCTTGTTTTAAGATTTATTTATTATGTGGTTTTCCTGTGCACGTGTGTGCATCACACATATACACAGTGTTCATGGAGGTCAGGAAAGGTCATTGGATCACATGGAACTGGAGTTACAGACAGATATGAGCCACTGTGTGGCTACTGGAAACTGAACTCCAGTCTGTGGCAAGAGCATTAAATGTTCTTTTTTTATTTTTTATTTTTGATACTTTATTTACATTTCAAATGTTTCCCCCTTTCCAGGTCTCCCCTTTGGAAACCCCCTATCCCCTCCCACTCCCTTAAGGAAATGAACAAAGCCATCCAAGAACAACTGGAGATTCGTTAATAACTAGTCTTTAACTTAAACAGTAAATCTAATATTTAGGTTCAATCTTTATGTAATAGGAACCTGAAAAAAATACTGTGTTAGATTTTTCATAGTTTTTTTTTTTTTTTCTTTCAAGACAGGGTTTCTCTGTGTAGCCCTTGCTGTCCTGGAACTCACTCTGTAGACCAGGCTGGCCTCGAACTCAGAAATCCGCCTGCCTCTGCCTCCCAAGTGCTGGGATTAAAGGTGTGCGCCACCACTGCCTGGCTCATAGTTTTCATTTTCACTATGTTGTTTTTGAATGCTAACAGTTCATTAATGATTAGCTCCTATAAATCTAAATACAAAAAGTTTATTTCTTGTTTGTAGACTCCTTGCCAAGAATATGTGAGATCCTGAGTTATATGAACATCTTTTTGGAGGATATGTGGACATCAGTACATGTGTATGTGTTTGGGATGTGGGGGCTTGGGTATGGTATGTATGGTATGTGTATATGGTGCTTGCACATGAGTGTGCTGATACTATGTGTCTATTAGTGCTCATATGAAAGACAGAGCAAAACAAGTGTCTTCCTGTATCTCTCTTCAGTATTAATACCTTGAGACAGAGTCTCTCACAAAACCAGGAGTTCACCTTTTTGTTTAGGCTGACCAGCCAACAAGCTGTCAGGATCCTCTTATCTCCCCCCATGCCCCAAATGCCTATTATACAAATAGATAGGAATAGACAAACAGGTGATAGATTGATAGATGGATAGATAGATAGATAGATAGATAGATAGATAGATAGATAGATAGATGATTGATTCATTTGTTGTTTCTTGGTATTTTTAGAAGCTACCAAGCAACAAACATTGTGTAGGACTAAAGACACAGATGAAAGAAAGTAAAGTTTCTTCAGCTTGTTTATAGTCTGAAAGAAGTAGTCATATTAATTGATGAGAGAAATTATAAACCTGGAGGTAAATATCCCTTCGTTATCTCTATGGAGAGTCCATTAGTAATCACTTGAACAAAGTCTATAGTTAGTACTCTTGTTAATTTGTGTAGCAAATGGAAACAGATTCTTCACACCCAGAAAAAATAATCCTGTGACTGTCCTTTATGCTAATGTAAGGAGTGTGTTTGCATCATTTTGGAAAAAATATAGATTCAAGAGAGGTAAAATAGAAAGACTTCTTAGGTTAGGTATTAACGTTCTAACCAGCTGCGGGACCCTGGGAAAATCACTTCCCCTTTCTAAGTCTCAATTTCTTCGTCTTTAAATAGTCTCTTTTTGGCCAACTCAATTGTTGTGAGAATATATGTGAAAGTGCTTTGTAAACTTTGAAATACAAAACTTGAAGGATTAAAAGTCCTGGATAAAAACATAGAAAAGGTATTCATTAATATTTCCTTTACAAATGCTTAATGATAGCTTCGATGAGACGGACAGGAAATGAAAGTATTTTACAGAACGAAAGCCTTAGTGGTATTCTTTCCTCTTCTGCCCTTGCTCCAGAGCCTTTAGCTAGACTTACTATGTAACACAATTGTCTTGGAAAGGAAATCCATGTTTAACCGCAGCTCACTCGCTCTTTTCTTTCTTAGGGTATGTGGCCTTAGTAGACATGTTCTTCTGAGAATAATTTACTAATAGGTACTGAGAAGCCTTTTTCTGGAATCTGTTTGAAATTACCAGTTTTGTCAGAATTATTACTTTCTGTGAGACCAATAAAGATTGCCGCTCATGAACTTAAACAATGATGTGTGAAGTAGGATTTACCAGGCCTTTTTTACGGTATATGTTCTGACTCATTCTGTCTAGAGTGGGGCCCAGTTGTTGGCATACTCCAAATTGATATCTGTGTTGTATGTTCCAAGAGTTAAAACATGAAATGTTTCATGGCTGCTTATTCCTCTATTTATACTGGAAAACTCAGAAGCATCTCCTTGGATTTGCTTCTTTATGTCTCTCTTTCATAAATGCTTTTTTGGACATTAGATTTGATCATCTATAACTTCTCTATTGTGTTTTTTCTTGGATCTCTGTGTGTTAGAATTTAGGAAATTTCAAGTCGATTATATACATTAATCTTCCCTCTCCCAGACTCCTTTTTAACCTGTTCACTTTGTTTGTTTAGGTTGAGAATTCCATACATACATACAGATAGTACATTTTGTTCACATCATATTCCTTCTCCCAGCCCCTCCCCTATTTCCTGTGCCACTTTTCCCTCTGACTTCATGTGTTCCTTTTTTTAAAAAACCCACTGAGACAACTCAGTGCTACCTGCATGTGCATGCGTGTAGGATGGTCTACTGGAACATGGGTAGCCTCTCAGAAGCAGTATTTCTGAAGTAAACTGACATTTTCCTACAGCAACCTCAGTTGCCAATAGCTCAAAGGCTAAGGTTAATGAGCCCTTCTCTCATCTATACTGGGATTTTATCTGGCTAGATGTCATGCAAAGCAAGCAGTCTTATGTAAGCCCGTTCGTTGTAACTGCTATAATTCTTATATTCATGGGCTCTGGTATGTCCAGCAAATACTGTTTTGTTGCAGACATCCACTACTTCTGACTCTTAAATTTTTTCCAGCCACTCCTATGCAATGATGCCTGAGCCTTAGGTTAAGGGAGTGTGATACAGCTGTCCTGTTTAAAGCTGGACACCTCAGTCTCTTACTTTTTACATACTGACCAGTTGGCAGTCTTTATATTAATTGTCATTTATTGTAAAATGAAGCTTCTCTTGTGAGGGTTAAGAGATGTGCTAATCTATAGCTATAATGATAAGAATTTAGGGGGCAGTTTATTACTTTGACCATTTAGCAAATTTATAGTATTAGATTCTTCCCTAGGGCCTATGATACCCATTCACAGGGTTATTTTGGCCCAGTTAACAGCACCAGGTGTGAGTTCCATCTTGTGGAGTGGATTTACATCCCATTAGAAGTTGTTGGTTACTCCCATAACATTGGCACTGCTATTCTACCAGGGGATATGTCTTTCCAGGACAATCATTGTAGCTCTCTGGGTTCACAGCTGGATAAAACTGTTGATTATTTTCTTCCCTAGTTCTATGCATGTCACCTTCCAGCATGATGAAAGCTAGCCAATAGGAATGAAGATTCCAGGTTGGCACCACTTGATTTCTCCATGTTCTTTTTTTTCTTTTTTCTTTTACATCCCAGATTTTATTCCCCTCCCTGTCCACCCTCTGACTGTTCCACATCCCATACCTCCTCCCCGCCCCCCTGTCTCCATGAGGATGTTCCCCACCCCCACCCCACCAGACCTTTAAACTCCCTGGGGCCTCCAGTCTCTTGAGGGTTAGGTGCAACTTCTCTGACTGAACCCAGACCTGGCAGTTCTCTGCTGTATGTATATATGTATATGGGGCCTCATATCAGCTTGTGTATGCTGCCTAGTTAGTGATCCAGTGTCTCAGAGATCATGGGGGTCCAGGTTAATTGACACTGCTGGTCCTCCTATAGGATCACCCTCCTCAGCAGCTTCTGTCCGTTGGTTGGGTGCAAATATCTGCATCTGACTCTTTCAGTTGCTTGTTGGGTCTTTAGGAGAGCAGTCATGATAGGTCCCTTTTGTGAGCGCTCGATAGCCTCAGTAATAGTGCCAGGTCTTGGGGCTTCCCCTTGAGCTGGGGAGAAAGGGGAACATGATTTCTCCATGTTCTATGTCCCAAGAATGTCATCTCCAGTGACAGATCTTACCGTGAAGTTGTGGGCTACAACTAAGGAAATTGGGGGTAGCCTGTAATCTTTGAAGGGAGAGGCCTGTGGGATCTCACTGACAAAGAATTTCTTTTTAAAAAGGAACCTATCCCTGGCATGGCGTTTGTTTGTTTGTTTGTTTTTGACTTGATAGCCTATGATGTGTGGGAGTAGCATTCTACCCCATTATAAGTTACTTCACTTAGACTCCTTTTATATGTGAATAGATGTGTATCTTAGGGAACTTCTAGAGTAGATTTTCATGACATTTTCAAAGCTCTTTAGTATCCTTCCCCATACTCTCTCTACCTACATTCTTTAAGTTATTTTTTGTATACTGACCAGTTGGCAGTCTTTATATTAATTGTCATTTATTATAAAAAGTTTCTCTTGTGAGTGTTGAGAGACGTGCTAATCTGTAACTATGATGATAAAGATAAAAACTCCCTTTAAGCCTTTCTGTTCCATTATTTCTCCTTATCACTTCACATCACCTATTTTCTATCTCCTTTCCTTAAGATTCATCACCACTACCACCACCACCCAGCAAATGACCTTTTAGTAGTTCCCTGCCTTCAGTGGGTACTCTAGCTTAACACCCAGAGCTAAAGGTTATAAACTAATGTCCACACATGAGAGGGGACATGTGGCACTTGTCTTTCTAGGTCTAGGCTAACTCATTCAATGTGATTGTTTCTAGCTTCATCCACGTAAATCTGAATTCATAATTGTATTCTTTACAGCTGAATAAGACAGCATGGTGTAAATGTACATTTTCATTACTCATTCATCAGTTAACAGGACATCTACTCTGTTTCTGTTTCCTAGCTATTGTGAACAGAGCAGCAGTAAACAGAGCTGAACAGGTTCTTCTGTCATAGGATATAGAAGTCTTTAGGAATATGCTCAAGGACTGTATAGTTGTATCATTTTGTAGATATATTTTTAATTTGTTGAAAAACCTCCAGGGAAATATATATAAAAACTACTTTGAAATTTTATACTAATTAGAATGGCTAAAATCAAAAAGACAGACAACAGCAAATGTTAGCATTAATATGCAGAAAGGGAACACTTACTCAGTGTTTGGAAATGCAAACTAGTCTGTTAACGTTTTGAAGTATTGTCAGTCTTATATTTTCTAAGGCTTTGAGGGAATAAAATTAATATGGAATATTCATACTTAAATGAAGTATACAGTTTAGGGACTAGAAAGATGGCTCAGTGGCTGAGAACATTTGTTGTTCTTGGAAGAGACATGGGTTCAATTCTAAGCACCAACATGAATGTTCACAACCATCTATGATCCAGTTCTAGAGGATCTAACACCCTGTTCTGACCTCTGCAGTCATTACGCACATGTGGAAACCATACATTCACATGGTACACAGACATATATACAAGGAAACTACTCATAAGTATAAATCGAAAAATGAACATACAAATGAGACTCAACAAAGAAACATCACTTTAAAAAAAAAAAAAGTATAGTTTGACAAGTTTTAACAAATACCCACAAAATCTTCTTTACAATCAAAATTGTAAACTGTACATCACTCCTCCAAGCTTTTTGTACTTCTCTGAACTTTCTTGCCTGTCTTCTTACCAACTCAAGTCAGATGCTCTTTCTGTCAGTATAAATTTGTTTGCATTTTATAGAATTTTGAAAAGATTAAATCATGCCATAGCCTAGCTTTTCTCACTGGCCATAATATTTTTGAGATCCATCTGCATTGTTACATATGTCATCATTTCACTATTGCTGCATAGTATTCCGTATGTGTAGATATACCTCAATTTCCATTTGTTATTTTGTTTAGGTTAGATTTTTATCAACAACAATATTTTTAATATGGCTAATGTTTCATATATATAGTTCAATGGCACTTAGTTTTTTTTCCACAAGTTGTCCAAGCACCATCTAGTAATAACTAGCAGTTTGGCATTTAAAAATAATTTGCACTTGAAAGTTTTACCTAACTACTTAAAAAAAAAAAAATAGCCAAATGATTCTAGTTTACAATATGTTTTGTGGTTAACTTACTGTACTTCTAACAGGCTCAAATTTTTCATTCATTATTAAGCATCTTGGATCTTAAAACAGCCTGTGAATATATAGAGCAAGTCTGAGCTCCAGCAGCCACAAGCAATGTGATGAGTATAAAATTTGTACACATGAGATGAGCGTGAGATTAGTTCTTGTCCAGTGGTCACTGAAAACAAACACTGGAGATTTTACATAACTGTGTGAATGCTGATAGCTGCCAGTTTCAGTCTGCAGTTTGATATAACCCTTTACCGAGTGTCTTCTTCATAATTTCCACTCAGTAAAATCAATGAAAAATCTTGTTTCCATTCTTCGTCTTGTTTCAGTTTAGGAACAAGGCTAAACAGTCTCATTTATCCTTCATTTCAATGCTGTCTTCTTGGGCCTTGGTGTTGACTTTCTTCAGAATAAGTCACTCAGTTCTGAGCCAGCTTCTTCAAGTTTCTAAAATCAATGGAGTTTGAAAACACAAGAACCCAGTCATGACTGGCTTGAAATTTATGCAATTATTACTAATTAAAGGCTTTATGTACCCTCTGTCTAAAATTGTAAGAGAAATTCCCATGTAGTATCATGACAGAAGTTTCAGTAACTGTTCTAAGTAAGAAATGTTTAGACAAAAGCTCCTACTTCTGCATTTTTTCTGGTTTGCTTTAAAAAAATTTTTATGTTGTTTGGTGAAGTAGTCTCTAAGATTAACAATTTATTGTGGAAATAGAATACCATCACAGTGAACTGTTGGTACATTCAAATAGGCCAAGACCTGGAGTACATTTTAATGTTAAAAGGCAAAAATGAAACAATATGATTAGGCCACAAAGATTAATAACAGGAATTATCCCGGTCCTGGGCCAAATGGTTGGTTATCTTTATGAATCTTTTTTGTTTGACTTTGGTTGTTTTTTTTTTTAGATCATGTCATTTACTATATAACCCAGGATGGCATTGAATGCACCACCCTCCTGCCTCTTCTTCCCAAGTGCTAAGGTTGTAGATAAATACCACTCACCAGGCTAGCAGAGTATTATGTATGTAAGGTTATAGTAGACTCTGTGCAAGGCTGTAGCTCTGGTAGTCTTTTGTGATAGTTACTGTCAGTCATATAAGAGACTTTCCTTTATAGTCACCCAACTTTATTTATTTATGGTTTTCTTAGGCTTTGTGTTTTTATGTTTCCCAGAGAAACTAAACCATTTTGCATTCTCACCAGCAGTGTGCAGAAATGTCAATACCACCATACTCTTGTTAACACTCAGTAGAGTGTTTTTCATTTTAGACATTCAACTGAGTGTGTAGCATCTCCTGGTTTTAGTTTGCATTTCCTATACTAACGAGGAATCTTTTCATGTAGCTCACTTGTTTTACATATGCTTTAATTGGTGAAAGGTTTGAAAATCTTAACTATTTTAAAATTTGTTTTTTTTTTTTGAGAGTCCTTTACATATCTAAGATGAAAAGTCCTTTATTTGACCTGATATATAAAGACTTTTCTCCCTGTCTGTGGCTTTTATTTTACTTCCTTTTATAAAGTAAGTTTTCATTGTCTTTAAGAGAACAGACGTGTCTTAGGGTTTTTATTGCTATGAAGAGACACCATGTCCAAGGCAACTTTAAAAAAAAACAACCAACAAACAAACATTTAGTTGGGGCTGGCTTACTGTTTCAGAGGTTCAGTCCATTATCATCATGGCAGGAAGCATGGCAGCCTGCAGGCAGACATGGTGCTGGAGAAGAAGCTGAGAGTTCTACTTCTTGATTCGAAGGCAACCCAAAGGAGACTATCTTCCACACTGGGTAGAGCCGAAGCATAGGAGACTTCAGAGTCTACCTACATGGTGACACACTTCTTTCAATAAGGCCACACCTCCTAATAGTGCCAGTCCCTATGGCCAAACATTCAAACGCATGAATCTTTGGGGACCAAACTTATCCAAATCACCACAAGAAGTTTTGATTTTTATATTTAAATTCAACTTAAGCATATTTTTTATTTATGTATCCGTGCTTTTGAATCAGACTTAGAATTGTCTCCGAACACATGGTCACTGTGCTTTCCTGTGAGTTATTTCTTTCCATGTGCTTAGATCCTGAGTTTCCTCTGAAGGGATACGGGGGTCAAGACAGAATTTCTTTGTATATAGCCTTGACTGTTCTAGAACTCTCTCTATAGACCAGGCTGTCCTTGAACAGATATTTAGTTTCTTAATAACATTTTACTACTTTAATGTACAGATCATTTGTGTGTCTTTCACAGTATTTCATGTATTTTATGCTTTTATAACTGATGTATTTAAACTTGTAAGTTCTGGTCATTTATTGCTAGTATATAGCAATGTAATTGTTTGCTTATGTCTTATATCTTGCAATCCTCCTAACTCACTTATTAATTGATTTTGATAGAATTTATAAATTTTCCATGAGTTATATTTTTTTGAATAAAGGGAATTCTACATCTCCCTTTCCATTATGGATAACTTTTATTTCTTTTTTGTCATACTTTAAAATCTCTTCAATGCCAGACCTCTGAAGTTCATGAGGTGAAAGACAATTTCAGCTGCCTTTGCCATAGGAAGGATGGTAAAAAAAATTCATGGGGGTGGGGTAGTCAGTCAGTACGGGTGAAGAAGTTATCATTAAAATAATTGCTTTTAAACAAACAAAGCTTAACCGTAGTGATTCACCCTGTACTCATCCCAGTGAATGCTGACAGCTAATCTATTTCAAATGCTGAAAACACTTTGAATCTGATAAGATTAACATGATAAAGAGTAGATAAAAACCTCTGATGATAAAAACCTACGGCTAACTTCTGTTAAGTAGGTAGGTGGAGGGAGGGAGGGAGGGATATGGATGGATAGACAGACAGACAGACTTTGAAATTATTTTAGTTAAAATACAATTATAATCATCTCCCCCTTTCTTATTTTTCTTCCCATCCTTTCCATATACCACTCTCCCTCTCAAATTGTTGGCCTCATTTTTCTGTTATTTTTAATTTCTTTTCATTTTATTGTTTGCATGCTTTGTATCTATGAGGGTATAGGATCCCCTAGAACTAGAGTTAGTGGTGGTTGTTAGCTGTCATATGGGTTTTGGGAATTGAGCCTGGGTCTTTTGAAAGATCAGCCAGTGCTTTTAACTGCTAAGCCATCTGTCAGTCCTAACTGTTCTTGTTACATATATGTTTAAGTTCACAGTTACATAAATACAACCTGCTGTGTCCATTTAGTGTAGTAATGTACATGATTTCAGGGCTGACCACTTTGTCCTAGATAACCAGTTAGAAGGCTCTTCCCTGAGGAACACTAATTTTCCCTCTCTGCAGTCATTAGTTCTTTCTCTAGGGATGGCACCTGTGAAAGTTCCACTTTCCTCAATAGCATGTCAATTGGTGTTGTCATTGCTTGGGTCCTGTTTAGGTAGCCATATTGTTGTGGTGTCATGGATGTAGTTTTCCTGTCGTCATAAGGGGTAGAATTTCACAGCAGACTTCCTGGTCCCCTGCTCCCTTTCCACCTTCTCATCCTCTGTGTTCCTTGAGCTATAGGCATGGGAATTGTGTTTTCTATGTATCTGTTGTGTATGGGCACCCCACCATCAGTTGTCATTTGTTTTTTGTTTAGTTGTATTGTCAGGGGAATCCAAGAGACTCTTAAAACAATATAGACTATTGATGTTGTTACCTCCCAGAGATTGAATGTAAGACCCTATGGCTAAAGATACTGTACCCTTCAGACAAAGGCCTGCAAGAATCGAAGCTTGATCTTACCTGAAAACCTCTTCCTAAAGACGAGTTTTTGTAGTACCTGAAGATGCTATACAAACTGTCAAGGGACGCAGTCAATAATGCTACCAGTTATGATGCCCATGAACCATAACCATGACTAGCATGACCAAATATTCCAAAGAGTTTAATAGTGGCACACAGTCTTTGGCAGTAACTAACTCCTCTCTAATTAAACTTTAGGCCTACTCAGCAATAGGGAAATCATGCCTGGTACTGGAAGCTTATCCAACTTCTCTTGGCTAGTGAGGTAATGGATCTTAAAGGAAAACCCTCTAAACTACTTTACAAAACCAACAGAATTCTTTATTGAATTCTAAATACTTATATCTCATTCCTCATTAAAGAAACTTCTCTTTGCTGCAAGTGAAGACCATTAATACAGCTGTTTTCTGTTAACATCAGAAAGAGCAGAATATCTGTTCAGAACTCTTGATTCACCACTGAACTTACCCATCCTCATTCTTTATCTCTAAAGTCGCTCCTTGGCCATATTGGTCCTCTTATGTTTATAAAAGTATATGAAAGACAGGTACAATTTTGAGCAATAGAGCTGATGGAGCAGAACACAACATTTAAGGAACAAGAGGAAAGTAACCTAACCCCAAACACTTAACTAGTACATTGTTTAACAAAATGTTAATGATGCCACAAATGGATTATCGGACTTCTTAATATCCCCAGTGCTAATGTTGTGGCAAATGTAAAATTGATACTTCGTGAATATTTGTGGCAAAATGAAAGGAGAAAAGAAGGGCAGGCATGACAGTGACTAGTTGGTTTAGGAAGTCCTCTACAGCAGATGGCACATTCTGGGGCACAGATCCTGTATTTAATGTCCTTTTATATTTGCAATGATCTGTTCTAGAACAGAACTGTTTGCTTAGAATGATTGTTTTATGAACTGTAGTTGTGCTTAGAATGGTTTCCAGCTGAGGTAGCTTATCCCTTTGTTGAATGTACATAGTATCACAACAGGTCAGTCCTGCTCAACCAGTTGACTACATTGACCAGTGTACTGGCTAGTTTTGTGTGTCAACTTTACACAAGCTGGAGTCATCACAGAGAAAGTTTCAGTTGAGAAAATGCCTCCATGAGATCCAGCGGTAAGGCATTTTCTCAATTAGTGATCAAGGGGGGAGGGCTCATTGTGAGTGGTACCATCTGTGGGCTGGTAGTCTTGGGTTCTATAAGAGAGCAGGCTGAGCAAGCCAGTAAGGAACATCCCTCCATGGCCTCTGCATCAGCTCCTGCTCCTTGACCTGCTTGAGTTCCAGTCCTGACTTCCTTTGGTGATGAACAGCAGCATGGAAATGAAAGCTCAATAAACCCTTTCCTCCCCAACTTGCATCTTGATCATGATGTTTGTGCAGGAGTAGAAACCCTGACTAAGACAACCAGGCATTCTGCTTTGTAGATGAGCTATACCTTTTTTCCTCTTTCCACTGCTAACAATTGATGCTTTATCATAAAAAGATGATTATTATCCGTCGTACACTTGGAGCTGGGGGTGGTAAATCCTGTGCTTAGCATGTACAAAGCCCTAGGTTTAATCCCCTACATCAAAATAAATAAAAGAAAATAGAAGCTAAGCCTGGTGGCGCATGCCTGTAATCTAGGCACTCAAAATAGGCACAGACAATAAAATCAGTTGTTCTAGGCCAGCTTGGGCTACATGAAGCCGGTATAAAAATTTAAAAAATCAAGCGTAATAGCACATGCCCTTAATACCAGTGTTTGAGACACAGAATTTCTGTGAGTTTGAGGCTAGTTAGCCTGATCTATATTGTGATCCAGGCCAGCCAGGACTACATAGTGAGAACATGTCAAAGAAAGAAAGAAATGGGGAGGGGGTACTCTGGAGAAATAACTCCATGGATAAAGTATTTACTGTATATGAGGATTTCAAGTTGGATCTGGAAGTGTGTATCTAAGAGTGAAGGTAAGAAACAGGCAAATCCCAAGGGCTCTGGCCAAGGAACCTAGTCAAATCAGTGAGCCTGGGATTTGAGATACTTTCTCTCAAAAACTAATCAAGGACACCAGAAGAACACAGCCCATAGAATCAGCTAAGCAGGCCTCATAGGGGTTATGGACACTGAAGTGGCAATCATGGAGCCTGCATGAGTCTGTGCTAGGTCCTCTGCATATATGTAACAATTGTTTAGTTGGGGTCTTTGGGTACATCTAACAGTGGAAGTAGGGGGTATCTCTGATTCTCTGCTCTTGGAGCCCTTTTCTTCCTACTGGGTTGCCTCGTCTAGCCTTGATATAAGGGTTTGTGCCTAGTCTTATTGTATCTTGTTATGCTGTGTCTAGTTGATATCCCTGGGAGGCTTGCTCTTTTCTGAAGGGAAGCAGAGGATCAGTGGATCTGGTGACAGGAGAGGTGGTGTGGAGGGGAAAGTGCTGTAGGTATGTATTATATGAGAAAGAGTTTAAAAAAAAAACAGCTAAGGTTTAGTACGATAGCAGAAGACACTTGACACAGATGAGTGCACCTCCACACACACACACACACACACACACACACACACTATTGCATGTATTTATTTAACCTACACTTAATAAACACTGCTCAGAAACCTTGAGAATGTAAACTATAGCGATATATAACATAGACAAACTCCCCCCTTTGTGATGTTTACTCTGTGTCATAGGAAGGATCCTATATATTGAGTAAATAACTATATGATACATAATTGCAATTTAATAAGTGCTTTAAAGAGAAAGCACAGAAATTCCTGTCACCAAAACTAATTTCAAAGAGGTAAAGTGAGGAAAAATAAGATCAAATTAACATTTTAAACATCTTAAATATTTACATAGTGCAGATGTAGAATAGGGCAAGATTATTCTTAGAACTTGTTGATTGCATTCTAGAGATAGATAATTTTGAAAATATTTATCCATGTGCACACAAGATCCATAAGAGTTCGATGCTTTAATTGATGTCTAAAAAGGAAAACATTTACCCATTCATATAGATTGCCATCAGCAGCACCAGGGATTATGCCCAAGTGTGCTAGCCGACCCATTGCTCCTCCTCAGTTATGAGGAAGAAACTAGAATACAGAGTAACTGGTTTAGATGAAATATCTGAAGTAGCCATTATGCATAAACTTGTATGATTTAAGGAAAGGTATTTACAGAATAATTAATTGAATGAACATGTAAACAAAACAGAGTGTGCCTTGTTGATTCTATCAAGTCACCATAAAACCTCATAAAAAGAACGGAGTGTAAAATTACCAGTTTCAGTTGGTAAAAATATAGTTAGAGGGGAATATGTCTGCATAGTTGAAATATACTGCTAAATATATTTTTAGTGCGTTTTAAGGCCCATTTTATGTATAATTTTTGTTTCCTTGTATTATTATATCTGTTTTTGCTTTATGATTACCTAGATATTGGAATTAGAAGGCCTTAATGGTGAAGGCCAGTCTTGACTAGGTGTCAGAGAGAGCACCGAAGAGGATGCTGAGCATACACTCCGTCTTGAGAAAGCACATAGCTAATTGGAAAGAAAGAAAGAGAAATGAAATTTCCAATTACAAGTCAGAAATGGGCAAATATTTATGACTGTATATTTTTCAGTTTAATTCAACAGTGACTGAAAAGAAACTTTTACTCCTATATGTGCAGTTATTTATTACATTTAAATATGTAGCCAGGCATGGTATGTGTATATTGAGTATTCCAATAGATTTTACAAATAAAAGTTTTTGTTAGTTAATTAGCTTTTAATTTCATATAAAATCGAGTTCAGTGTAGGCAGATGGTATACTCACTTTAGAAACTAAAAGTATTCAAAAAGAGGGCATGTTATGACTCTGTCAGGCAAGTGCTTCACAAGCGTGAGGACCTGAGTTCGGATCCCAGCATGCTCATCACTACAGTTTGCAACTCCAGGACTGGGAAATTGGATGTAGGGTCTCTAGAGCTCATTGGCTAGCCAGCCTCTTATGTTTAGCCTTTCTGGTTCCCTTTATGTTTTAGTGTACCACATCTACACATTTTTTTTTTTTTGCTAGATTCTGCATATGAAAGAATGTGATTTTTTTTCTTTCTGAGATTATGTGACTTTGCTTGATTCTATGACACATACAAAATATTGTAAAAGATTTTGACACAGATGACTTCTGTTGGCTGTGTAGTTTGAGTATGAATGCAGTAGGGAAGTACGGAGCAACCAAACAAGGAGAGGTTGTTTGTCTGAACAGCTGAGATGTCAGTGATGCAGTGAAATGAGGTTAACAGGTATTTTGCTTTCAGTCTTTTTTTTTTTTTTCCCCAAAATTCTTCCCAGTCCTTAGTACCAGTGCTAAAAATCTCCAAACCAGGAGACAGGGGAGAAGAAGTTGTAATTATGTAAATAAATTAAGTGTTCCATGCTTTACTACAACTCATGCTACTACATTTAATTCTCACAGTAGCTCACAGTATTTCAGTTTACTGTAAAGGAAATGGAGGTTTTCCAGAGGTGTTATGAAGCTTACAAACAGTCACATGGTGAGTTTATAAACAGCAGAGCTAGGTTCTTGCTTGTTCATTTATTCTGCATAGGTTAAAGCTCCTTATTTAATTGTAATTCATTCATTTATTTAAAAACAAAATAAAACAGTTTCCCTTTTTTTCTTTAAAAAAAAAAAAAAAAGATGAAACTTTACCTGAATCTTTTGTTTAAGGATGAACGTGAAGCCAGAGAAAATGTGAAGAGAGAGCAAGATGAGGCCTATCGCCTTTCCCTTGAAGCCGACAGGGCAAAGGTAGGTTTGGTCAAGTTTCTTCTGGAATATAGAACTGAATTCTAAATAGTCTTTGGTTGTCCAAATGCCCTCCCCATCTCTCTCTCTTTAATCACTTGGAGCCCTTAAAAAAAGAAAAAAAAGTTAAATTTTCATTAGAAAATGCTAGAGTCAGCTGACAGAAAGTAGTTTTACCCATAATTCTCAAATCATCGTTCATTTTGACGAAATAAGTTGTTCAGAATCATAAAAATAGTAAGAAAATGAGCCTAGTATCTCTTTTATTTATGTTATAATTAGCAAATGGTAGAACTCACCAGGACTTTTTACATGTATTTATTTCTATGTATATGCCAGTATGTAGAGGTCAGAGGACACCTTGAGTCAGTTGTCTCCTTTCACCATGTATGGAGACTAACTGTTCTTTATGCAAGGGTGGTAGGGGAGTGAGAGAGCACAGAGTGAATCTAAGTGGGGAGCAAAATAAATGTACTGATGGTTTTGTGGTGCCGTGGGAGGTTGTTGTTGTTTTGGTTTGATTTGGTTTGATTTTAGAGACAGTCTCTGTATTCTAGGTTGGCCTTTAATTTGCTATATAGCCAAGAATGAATGTACTTCTGATTCTCCTGACGCTACCTTCAGAGTGTTAGGATCTAGTGTCACCATACTTAGTTCATGTTTTGTGGTATTGGCTTTATTTTCATTCTTATTCCAGAAAAAAAAAGTTGCTATTACCACACTGTCCATGTAGATTATGTTGAATAAGCTCTTTAGATATTGTTGGAACAATCCTGGCAGTAGAAAGAAGCCCCACGTGTCTTTCCCAGGCTCTGCAGCTCTGGGTGGGACAGGAGACACGCAGAAAGTGACCACACCGTCTTCCCACACAGTGTGGTGGCTGTGGGAAGCCTTTGTGGGCCCTGCCCATGGGTGGGGGAGGGGGCCATTCCCAGAGAACATGTGGCATCTGTCTCCATGGGTTCTCTATCCCGGGGCACAGCAGTCACCGCAGGGTGCTGCAGTTGGGCTAGCTGGATTGCAGCGGGGGTTCCCTCCAGGACTAGGTCTTGGCGGCCAGGCTAACTGCTTAGGCTTGGGTACTATCTGGGAGCCCCTCAGGGAGAGATTAGATTCGGCTCCTTAATCCCTCGCTTCCCACTGTGGGTCCAGATGAAGAGACAGTCCATAATTCTAAGATGTTTATTTTCATCGTGTGGAGAGTGGTGTGGATGGAATTGTATCCCCACCTCTCTGGGAGAGGCGAGGCAGATATAATAACTGGGAAGGGGCGTGGCTAAACTTCTAGGTGTCTCATTAACATGGGGATGGCTTGGGGCTCTGTGGCCATGCCTCTACCTGGGGTGTGGCCACGGCTCTACCTGAGGAGGGGTGGTAAATGACTGTGACTTGGGCCAAAAGCCTCCCTGGAGTGTTGACATAATTCAGCTGGGTCTTCCAGAGTTTTCACCTATGCTCAACTGGGTACCAGACTGCCTGTCACAGATCACTGCCCCACAAGATATAACTTCTTTCTTTTTCTTCTGCATCCCAGTAGAAGCAACCCAATTGCATCATATAATACAATAAAAATAATAAAGTTCCTCATAGCAGAATTCAGTACTCTGTTAAACATATATCACAATCCTATATGCGCTTGATTCCTTTATTATTTTTTCTAAATGTTTATTAATTATTTACTCTTTGTTCACTGTATCAACAGAGAGAAGCTCAGGAAAGAGAGATGGCAGAACAGTTTCGTTTGGAGCAGATTCGCAAAGAGCAAGAAGAGGAACGCGAGGTAGGGCATATTTTTACAGCACAGTTGTGCTTTTTCTGGACTCATATTGGTGTTAGAAACAAAACCTGTCTTATCCCTGATCTAGTGTGTGGAACTCTTATAAAGAACTTGATAAAGTATTAGATTCATAGCTTTATTTTGGTTTTTATCCCCTATTTGTTGCCTTAAATAGGCACTTCCCATCATTCTTATTTTCTTACCCTGAGAATATACTATATATTTCTACCCTTTCCCTTAACTTTACCCATCAAAAATAAAGTGTTGCTTCTACAGTGTCTTGCATTGAGCTCCCTAGTTTGTTCAGCTGATATTTTCCTTTTGAGTTTATGTCTATGTCAATATAGAGAAAATTTTTACTCACTCAAATATGTTTTTTATACTATATACCTCGAAATCTTAGTACTCATGCAGATATGGAATCTGCCCTGCCATACTTCACAGTCTTTAAAATACCGAATTACGGTGCTAGAATAGTAAATGTTGAGATAGATGCATGCCTAAGGGTAGGAGGAGTAGGGGAAAGAGCATCAGGTGATTCTTTCAGATACGTGTTTAGAATGCTTGTCTAGACATGAATGTCAATAACTTGGTTCGCTTATTAAGAAATAGAAGCTATCTGAGAAGTTATAAAAATCCTAGAGGTCTAACTGAGAAAATGGATTAGTTGTCATTCTCTCTCTCTCTCTCTCTCTCTCTCCCTCCCTCCCTCCCTCCCTCCCTCCCTCTGTGTGTGTGTGTGTGTGTGTGTGTGTCACGCATGCACTGCTAAAAGCCAGAAGATGATCTGTCTACTGTTTATTTATCCTTTCTTCTTATTTTTCTTTCTTTGGCATATCTACTCTTCCCCACATTAAAAATTACAATAACAACAAAAATTGTACCAAACATGCCAAGGGAAACAAATAATAATAAAATGTTTTTAACAACAAATTAAATCTTAGCAAGAATATAACATGTCTGTAAAGAAGAGCAAATCAGCAGGGGGTAAATATACTAAGTGGCATAGTGTAAATAAAAACAAGATGTTTTTGGAGTGAGGCACAGAGAAAAAAATCCCTTATAGCTTTGATAGTAAGACAATGTATGAAGAAGTAATATTTGAGCCAGATTTGAATGACATATTGTCCATGATCTGACACTTACTGAGTTTCTGCCACACATACAAACCCTGGTTCTCTAGACAGGAAACAGTTCATTGAACTGCATTTGTCTTAACTCTGTGGTTGCTTTGAATATGCTAATTTAGTAATCTTGAGAACAAGCCACAAGTTAAAGACTTGTCTTCACAAGTAAGAAAAATGAAGCTCAGTAAGTTATGTGTAGAAATAGAAACAGCTGAGCTTCTCACCTAGATCTTGATGACTATCAGGCTTATGTATGCCCTTCCCTTACTCCATTTCAATCTAAGACCATGTACCATTGTTTGTTTCTAGAGTAGTCATATATGTAGGAATTTTCTAGACTTTATATCCACGAGAATTATCCTTTTAAGCTATTTCGAGGAACAGTGTTTAAAGGGCTGAGATGACTTATCAAGTAAAGACACATGCCACCAAGCCTGACTACTTGAATTTGGTCCTTAGGCCCTATGTGTTGGAAAAAGAGAACTGACTCCTACAAGTTGTCCTCTGACCTCCACACATGTGCCACACACACACTATTGATCAAGTAATTTAATAAGTAAATATAGTTTTAAAATTTTTTAAGGAAATACCATTTTAAAATTTGAGAGATTCCTGCTCTTTTATGCCCTCTTTCACAATGCTCCCCACACCCCATATTTGGACTTGATTTGTTACTCACTTTTTTTTTTTTTAGACAGTCATATTAAATAGGCTGGAACAAATAGTATAAACCAGACTGGTCTTGAACTCAGACATCAACCTTCTTTTGCCATTTTAAGTACTGAGATTACAGATGTGAGCCAGTATGCTCGCTCTTTCTTTCTTTCTCTTTCTTTCTTTCTTTCTTTCTTTCTTTCTTTCTTTCTTTCTTTCTTTCTTTCTGTTTTTCAAGACAGGGTTTCTCTGTAGCCCTGGCCATCCTGGAACTCACTCTGTAGACCAGGCTGGCCTCGAACTCAGAAATCTGCCTGTCTCTGCCTCCCAAGTGCTGGGATTAAAGGCATGTGCCGCCACTGCCCGGCTCCTTCTCTCTTTCTTAATAGGATATCTTTAACCATACTAGCTTGCTCAAATGTCAAGACTATACAATTTGGCCTGGAGAAATGACTCAGTAGTTAAGAGCACTGGCTACTTACTCTATCAGAAGGTCTAAGGGAATCCAGCAACCTCTTCTGGCTTCTGTAGACAGGGGGCACATACACATGTAGTACACAGACATAAATGGAAACATAACACTCCCATAAAATAAAAATAATTTTAAGTATGTAAAAATTCACTCCATGTGTATTGATAGCATAATAGTACCTATATGTTCTTCAAATAATTTACATAATTTATCCTGGGCTAAATTTTTATTTTTTAAGTATTTGTAAGGCATATCCCCTTATAAAAGACTGCACATATATGAAAAAATATGTGCAGAAACCAGAAACCTCTGAAATCTAAAGCGCTTTAGATTAATGCTAAATCCCCAAGCATTTCAGATCAGAAACAATTCTACCTGTATATTCATTCCAGCTGTTAACATGTAAAAAGATAGAAATCTGGGGAGTGGGTGCAGGTTCACATTGCAGCTAGTAATTTCTTTCACATTTCCATTGATACTTTCCCACAAAATAAAAATTTTGGCAATAGTGTTTTCTCACATGTTCTTTACCAAATTGTTTTTTGTAAGTCCTATCCTTAAAAACTAGTTGGTTTCGTTTGTTTGTTTTTATTCCAGTCTTACCTTGATTCTCTGTGGTTTTCATGGAATGCCTGCTAACATATTTCAGCACACTAGTTTATCAGTCTTATTTTAGGTCAGTCATTAAATTAGTTGCTTATGTAACTCATGTTGTTATATAACTTACTATGTTTTAAATGTAAGACATAGTTCAGCCCTCAAGGAGCTCATTACCTTGTGCAAATTAACACAAAGCTACTCACTTTTACTAGGCTCCCCCGCCCCCCCCGAAGTTATGCTTTTTCCTGTCTACCCAAAATTGTTTCTTTTTAAGGTTTGATGCTTCCTGGAGCAGGAATAAATTAAGTAATGTTGATGACAAGAAAACAGAAATTATGTCAGGTATTTATGGCACTCACCTTTAATCCCAGCCCTTGGGAGGCAGAGGCACGTGGATCTCTGTGAGTTCCAGGACAGGGAGGGCTACTCAGAGAAACCCTGTCTCAAAAAATAAAATAAAATAAAATAAAATGGGGGAGGAAAGAAGCAGAAATTATATTAGTATGAGCCTTAACATGTTCTCTTGATTTTTATTACTAGCCCGTCATCTTCACTTACATCACTAATAGGTATCACAAACTTCATCTGTCTAAAACCTTAAAACTGTTTCACCCTTCCCACCCAAACCTGCTTTCTGTACCTTTCCTGCCTTAATAAGTGGAAAATATTTCCAGTAGTATGAGCATAAACCTTAGCATCATGCACGACTGTTTTCTTTCACACCCATATTTAATGGTTATGTGTTTTGGCCTACTTTAAAAATATTTACAAAACTCAAACATTTCTCTACTAACTGCTACTACCAAACTTACCCAGAGGCCACCTGACTTGAGCTGTGTTTCTATTTTAACCTTTCACATAGTCTTAATGAGTCCTTTTGCATTTACTGCATCATGCTTCCTAAATTAACTTCAACCTCAAAGTAAAAACTAACATCTTGCATTGATCTCAGTTAAATCTCTGTAGAATTTCACCTCAAAACTGGCAAACTTCCTAAAATGTATATGAAGAAGACTAGAAATGGAGAGGTTGAAACAATAATGAAAAGGGAACAAGATTGGAAGTCACTCTCGGAGTTAAGACTTCATATATTCGTTAAAGTTCTAAGGAGAGCATAGGAGAAAAATCCCCATGACTGTAGGTTAAGCAAAGATTCCTTAGTAGTGACACCCAAGTTATGAGCCATAAAATAAGTCATGGGGCTGGAGCGATGACTTGGTGGTTAAGAGCACATTCAGCAGAATTCTAGAGGAGTCTATTTCAGTTCCCAGGACTTATGGTCAGCATTTCCCAGCTACCATTTGTAAGTCCAGCTTACAAAGGATCTGATGCCCTCTTCTGACCTCTGTGAGCAACTACGCTCACATGCACATACCTAAACAGAAAAAAGCATAAACTCTTTTTGTTTTTTTGATCTTTACAAAAACTCTAAGAAGGCGTTGTCAAAATCAAGAATTCTGTGCACTGGGGATATAGATCAGTGATAGGGTGTTTGCCTCACAAATACAAAGCCCTAGGTTAGGTACCTAGTATCATACATATATACACATACTAATACATGACAGGCTTATTGTCTGTAAATTATATCATAATCAGAGTAAGAGGAAATTCATTAAGTGGCCCTTTCAAGCTGAATGCATTCATTATAAATGCACCCTTTGTTTCCTCTCTAACTTCTATTCTAGTCACATTGGCAGCTGTGCTGTTCGTCAGCACTCCAGTCCCAGGGCCTGGATGTTCACCGTGACCCCTGCCTGTAACACTTTGTGACCCAGCTTTTCTTACTGTGGCTTACAGTGTTGGGGACTGTGCTCTTCTTTCGTTCTTGCAGCGTTCCCACTCTCCATGTGTTATATCTAATTCATGGGGATACCTTTCTTGCATGCTTTTTATTGTCATGGCCTTTAATTTTTACCCAACTAGAAAATTAATGTCCATTTAAGCAGAATTTTTTTTCTTTGTTCTTTTCCTATCATCTAAAACAGTGCTTAATACAGAAAAATAATCAGGAGGAATTTATGGACTTGATATTAGCTTTAGACTGTTTAACACTGTAAATTGTTATTTGCTACATACTTACTAATAGAAGCCTTGAGTATAATGTACATGGAATTTTTTATACATGTGTGTGTGAAATGTATTAAGCCAGTTTTTGGTAAAAGAATGTATTTTTCTGTTTCCTGTTTGTTTGTTGAGATGGGGTTTTTCTGTGCAGCCCTGGCTGTCCTGGAACTCACTCTGTAGACCAAGCTGGCCTCAAACTCAGAGATCTGCCTGCCTCTGCCTTCCAACTGCTGGGATTAAAGGCGTGCGCCACCACTGCCTGGCTATTTTCTATTTCTTAAAAAAAAAAATGAAATTGGGTAGGAACAGCCTCCTATGAGGATCTGTTTTCAGTGCCTAATTTCACTTCATAAAATGTCCCTATTTCTCATTGTTCAGATGGAATGCTTTAAATAAGAAGATATTTTTAACTCAGAAGACCAGCTTTATTTTGTCACAAACCTAAAATAATGCAAATAAACTATATTTATTGAGCAAACCAAATGAAGTTTAACAGTGCTGTTTACAATGACTGTTTGAGTTTAGGTGTCCTTTGTGTCATTGTTATAAAACATGTTTGCTTATACAAGTCTTTTACATTAGTAAAATTAGTCTATTTAAGACTGGACTACTGCTGTATTTTTTGTTCCTTTTGCCAGTGAAACTTGGTTATTCAGACCCAATACAGTAGTCTCTTCTTGGTTTTTCTAATATCTCTTCATTGGTTTCCACAATGGTCCACTAGTGTGGGATATGAGGTTTGCTTTCATTCTGCAGAAAATACATGGAGACTGTTTACATTGGGGAGCAGATATTGTCTGCAAAATGAATAGACTAATGGGCTACTGTTGTTTATTCTCCTCTAGTATAATCACTTGCATTCAGACAATAATGTAGCATCTGCTACTGCATGGGGAAATGTCAGAATAGAAAGCAAGCGGACAGGTGCATTAAAGAGAAGGCAGGAGAAAACCAGTAGACACTGAGTTCATTCGAATTTGAAGTATGTAAAGGGAGTGTTGTAAGAACTGTCCTCAGTTGTTCACAGTGTTATGTTCAACATGAGGTGCTTGCCACCAACTAAGTGCTGACCAGGTGTCAGCACTAAGTACTTTGCAAATTCTGCTGTTTTACATAAAGACTTTGCCAGGAAGATATTGTGAATTTGGAAATCAAAGTCGGGTCTTTGTGTATGCTAGGCAAGTATTCAACCACTAAGCTATGCCTTTTCTCTTACACGTGTGATTAGAAAGGCTGTTACTTGCCTAATAGCCAGTATTTCCTTCTCTAATAGCCAGTATCACTGTCATAACAGAAAGTCTAGATTCCTAATGATGTTGAAGCTTTTTTCATGTAGTTATTTATTTAGATGGCACATTTGGAAGTCAGAAGACAACTTAATAGAAGTCAGTGTTCTTCTTCTACCATGTAGGTTCCAGGGATTGAACCCAGATCACAAAGCTTGGTGCCATCAAATGTCTTTACCTACTGAGACATCTCACTGGCTCAGATTAGTGGTTTTTAAAACTGGCTCTTTGAAGTCAGGATAGCGATGGATTTTGAAGACAGGGAGCCCCTAGGTAAAGGGCATGATCTGGGACACTTGATCAGGTGCAAGTTTTATAGGTATGTTGATGTTCTGAAAACGTATCGAATATACAATATTTAGGCACTTTTTCTTATGTATGCTACTTTAACAAAAATTTAAGCAATTCCAAATTCATGGCTAAACAAAAATATGAAGCTTAATATATTACCAGTTTACATATAAAACAATTAAAATACAAACTCTTCTAAAGACATGCATAAAATTAATAGAGATTATTTGGGGTGAGGAAAAAGCCTTAGAAATAGTAATAGCTATACAAGATTGTGAATGACTTAATGCCACTAAAGTGTCCATGTGAAAATCAGTTTAAGTGGGGGCAGCAGGTAAAGGTGTTTGCCATCATGCTTCATGCCCTGAGCTCAGTCTCCAGAACACATTTGGTGGAAAGAATCAGTTCCTGAAAGTTGTCCTCTGGCATCCACATGCATGCTGTAGCACTCAGGTACCATACATGTATACACATAACACACAAAGTAAATACATAATTTTTTAAGTTGAAATGTTTTTAATATAAACACTCGTGTGTTTTCATTATTTTTCTATTTTTTTAATTTATTTTTTCTACTTTCTTCCCTACCCATTCTCCGTAAGTCCATCTGTGCCATTTTTACTGCCTAAATTTTATCTTCCTAGGCTATCAGACTCTCCTTAGAACAAGCCCTGCCTCCAGAGCCAAAGGAGGAAAATGCTGAGCCTGTTAGCAAGCTTCGGATTCGAACCCCCAGTGGCGAGTTCCTGGAACGGCGTTTCCTGGCCAGCAATAAGCTCCAGATTGTCTTTGATTTCGTTGCTTCCAAGGGATTTCCATGGGATGAGTTCAAGTTACTGAGCACCTTTCCTAGGAGAGACGTAAGTTCCCTTCCTGTCTCTAAAGAATGCTTTCGGCTCATTGGGGCAAGAAAAAGGAAGCCATGAAAAGCTGAGTGGTATGGGCCTCTGTACAATTCCCACAGTCCTTGGTTTCCCTCCTTGGCTTTTGGAGGTTGGTTTTCCTAGGCCAGCAGATGTGTCCAGAAGCTTGTGTTAAAATTTTTGATTTTTAGATCTTTCTCCTGTCACTACTTTCTAGATGTATAACTAGCCTGACAGGCCTTAGTAAGGTCTCGTCTTTGTATACTTTGGGTTATGCTAAGAATTGTGCTTATTAACAGCTTAATTATTGGAATAGAGTCAACATCATTACAGTTTCACTAAGAATGCATTATGTCAAGCCAAGATTACTCTGTGATCTGATAGTATTACTAACCTTGAGGATGAATGTCTGTAGTCATAGTGTGTATTATAGCAAGATAGCTAATAATTTTATACTATTCTGGGGTAAAGTAGAAATGTACAGTTAGTTAGATTCACTGATGATTAAGTGGCTGTGTACAGAAAATGTTGCCTGTCATCTCTGTGGAGGAAACTGACAGGCTGTTTATTTATTTAATCCTTTGCTATATAGCATATTTATTAGCAACTTAAATACTGAAACTATGGACAAAATAATTGATGGATTTTTATGAAAATATATAAAGGTTCATACCTCTATATTGAATTAAGGTAAATATATACTAGCAATGTATTATGACTGCCAACAGAAAAGGTAGCTGCATTTTTAGAGGTGTAAGCCTGGCTAACTAAATGGTCCTTTTCAACTCTGCCTACACTAAAATAAATTAACCCTGAGAGAATTCTTAAGCTTCATACTCAAACAGGAAGTCTAAAATGGGAAGAGTCCAGAGCTAATAAAGAGACTGGAGATCGTGTCTTTTGAGGAAATGTTCTCTGAAAAAGGAAAAACCTTGGGAGACACTGAGATTGTCTTCAGCTTCTAAAGACTTGCCATGACAAAGATTCTGACTTTTTTTGTAGGAGTTGGTGCATAGACCCAGGACCAATGAGTTGAAAGGGGAAGTGTTCAGCAAACTCATTTTCTGCACCTTCACCAGTTGAGGGTCTCTGTAATCACCATCTACTGCAAAAGTGAAGCTACTCTGATAAAGGCACGAATCTGTGGGCCACACAGCCAAGAGTATATGGGCAGCACAAACTGGACTTGATGACTTTTGGGGGGGGGGGAGGACAGATGCACAAACTTGGACAGGAAGGGAAAGGGGATCTGCGAGTGGTTGGGAAGAGTGAATATGATCAAAAATATACATATGAAATTCTCAGATAATTAATTAAAAGCCTTTTTATAAAGGAAGTTCAAGGAGGCAGATTTGGCCTCGTTTAAGGAAGCATTTTCTAGGAAAGAAGTATCTCATGACTGAAGTATTGACTTTCCTATCTTTAGAAATAGCAAGAACCGCTAAGTGCTGGTGGCAAATGCCTTTAATCCCAGCACTAGGGAGGCAGAGGCAGCAGGGTGATCACCAAGTTTAAAGCCAGTCTTGTCTATAGAGTGAGTTCTAGGACAGCCAGGACTACACGGAGAAACCCTATCTTGAAAAACCAAAAAGAGAAAGAGCAAGAACTACTCTTTTTGACCAGTATCCCTGCTTTACATGGAATGAGACTTGCTCAACTCTCAACTTGTATCAACTAAGATTCATAGTAAATCTTAATTTTTTTTATTCTGATGTGACTTTATTTAACATATCAGAATCAAGAGTTTGGCCAGGGCTTATTGTCGAAATCCTTCACGTTAATAGTCAGTTTTGCAGGATAGAATCAGAAACCTATAGTGTATTTTTAGCCGACTATCAAGCCATAAATCCTTTCTGAATAAGATGAAGATCCTGCCTCTTCTGTCTAGTGAGCTCAGGAAACTGGAATGGACATTAGGTGGTAGTCATTAGTCTCCCTTCTCTCACTGCTCCCAACTACTGCTCCAAGCTCTTCTCCTTCATTTAAGATGGACACAAACATGCCTGCATATGTTTATACCGCACAGCCAGATGTTCATGAAGAAGCTACTATCAAAGCTTTCAAGATTATAGTGAGTTTTGAACTCACTATGTAGCTCTGCTCTCCTGAAACTCATTCTATATACCAGGCTGGCCTTGAACTCACAGAGATCCACCTGCTTTCGCCTCTAAAGCACTAGGATCAAAGGTGTGAGCCACTATATCCAGCTGAAATTAATTTTTAAAGTTAATTTTGGCAAGATTTGAGATTTATTTATTTTTATTATCTTATGAGTATGGATGTTTTACCTGCATGTATGTCTGCACCACATGCATGCAGTGCCCACTGAGGCCAATGTAAGGGCATTGGATCAGTGAACCACCAGATGAGTGCTAGGAATTGAACCCTTGTCCTTTGGAAGAGCAGTCAGTGCCCGTAATTGCTAAACCATCTCTCCAAGCCACTGAAAGGATTTATTTTTTAAAAGAAACTAGATTTTCTTTTCATCAGTAACCACTTCTTCCCATAAGACTGAAATGTTACTGTTGAAAAGAAACGGGGGGTTCATTGACCTGCTGCTTACATGCCTTGAACTTCCTGTCCAAGGCTTTTAAGTACTGAAAGTGCAGGCTGTTGATAATGTGGGTCAGCCTGAAGTGGAGCGCTCACCACTTATCTTAACAGAAAATGTACTCCAAACTTAGCTATATCATACACTCTTTTGTTTTTCATTATCAAAGAAGGCTATTCAGTGATTTTCTTCTCAGTGTCTCACTTAAAACTAATTTTGTTTCAGATCCAACTCCTTATTACAAGACCAATTTTTATCAAGTTTGGCCCAGTTTCTTAGGGAAAATATTGACCTAGAGATACTTCGTCAACCTGAAATTAGCTGCCAATTACCAAAGCTCTGCTGACCATGTCTTTTCTTGCTTAAGATTTTGAAGTAGTTTCTGCCACTCTAGTACAGTACAAGTCCTCTTGGTGGAGTTGAAAACTTAGCAGTCTAGTCCCTTACTACATTTCCATCAGCAGGAGATAGGAGACTGCTCATGATTCACCCAAGACACAGGCCCTCTCGTGCCTCTATGCTTTATATACTCTCTTAACCCCTTCAATACTCACTGTCCTCTCACCTATTTAAAGTCAGGTTTTAATGCCAAGCTCAAATATCAACCTCTCTGTGAAGCCCTTCTTCTCCCAAGCCATCTACTCTTGCAGCTTATGCATTCTTTCCTTAATAGTACTTGCCAGGGTGTTCAGTAATGACTTACAGAGACAGTCCATATCACAGCCACATCCCTTTCTGCTACAGTTCTTACCACGGTGCCTCATATGTGAACTTTTGGCAACTGTTGTCAAATGTTGATAACCTCAGGCTCTCCTAAATCTCTTGTTCCTTAGTGACCTAGAAAGGCTATTCCAATTCACAACAGATGCCCTGGGCCCACCCAGATTCCAATCCTAAACCCAGAAAGCCTGGGACTCTAGGCCTCTAGAGTCATAGATGGGCTGACAGTTAATGGCACTTCATCCCTCTCTTAATGCTCTTTCAAGTCGAATGACTAGTGTTTTTACAAAGCTCTCTGTAATAGCCATCTGAGTCTACGAGGATTAGGATCTAATTTGTAAAAGTCATCTCAAATTACAGCCAAACTAAAGACTGTTAAAAAAGCACATCTTAAGTCCTTGCCTCTTTAATAACAAATAATATAAGACTTAACTATAGGAGTCTTATTGTGTCTTGAGCCTTTTTCCACAAAGCAAAGGCTGATTTCTCACCAAAGGATCTATTAAATGCTCTTCTGTGCCCTTGTCTCCCCCAACAATGAAAACATTACATCATATTAAGATTTCCCAGCTGTCCCACTATTTGCTGAATGTCTGCTGGCTATTATACTTCACTGAACTGAGCACTGTGGGATAACCAAAGTAGCAGCAGGCACAGGCCTTCCTCAGAAAAGCTGATTGTCAAAATGGTTTTAGAGTGGGTTTTGTTTGCATTTTGTTAGTAAAAGTCACAAGGAGAGAGAATAGTATTTCCTTCCAGAGCTTGAGTCAGTATGCTATACCATTAGTGGCACAGACTGCACTGGCCAATTTGCCTCTTTCTGGGCATTGTCCTACGACTGAGTCCTAAAAGATGAGTAATGGTACTAACTGTAGTTCCCCTCTGCATCTGTAGTAGCCCAGAGAGTCTTTCCTAGACTTCCTTTCTCATGCCATATGGTGTAAGGTTGTCAGTAACATGCAGCCTTCCTTTTCTGTCCCACTTAGGTTCTTCCTATGTCTCCCTTTCTCTTTCTTTCCGTCCCATTCACCTTTCAATTTCTATTTTACATTTGTCATTTCCTTCCCTTTCTTTTTATTCTTCCTTAGTCTCTTGGCTCTCTTGCCTTCTCTGTTTTTCCCCTATTGTCAACTCTTATTTTACCTACAAGCAGGAGGCTATTTTCTGTTTTTACAGTGATTAGAAGAGGGTTCTAGAAAAGGAGGTTGAGGAATGACAAGCAAGCTCTAGGGACCTATATCCCACTTGCTGTAAAAGACAAAATTGCAACAAACTTACTTATAAATGTAGATAGCTTTTGTGATTCATAAATCAGCACAGCCTCTATTCTACAAAACAGAATGTAAGCTTCCACTGAACATTAACAGAACTGTGAGTTTCATAAAGTGGGAATGGGAAAACAGGATAATTAGGGAGAGAGGGTCAGGAAACTGCTTAACTGGGTTACTTTTTTGTCAGGGTTAAAGCAGAGTACATCCCTTATCCTGATTCACTAGATTGGGATGTAGGGAAAGCATCTGTTTGGGGATCTGTTTGTCTCCTTAAAGATCAGTTTGATTGTGGGTCACGTAGCATGAGTGACTTCACCTTCATTTGTTGTGCTCTGCAGGAGCTTAGTTGAGAGCAGTGGCCTCCAGTAACTTTGGCTTAGCAGTTTTGTTTAACAGTTACCATCTTTTGTTTGTCTCCCTCCTCCGTAAGAGTATGACAAATGCTTTAGGACAGTAGCACTGCTCTCAGTTATGGTCCTTGGCATATTTCTTCTCAGCATGTACTCACACGTTTCTTTGAATTTTTGTCATCTCATTCTAAGATGGACCATTTGCTGTGAGGTGGACAGCTACATGCAAATCTTTAAAACTTAAGAGAGGATGCAGTATGCCAGGGAGACAACTGTTGTGACTGTATGGAAAATTATACCGAAAACTTTTAATATGCACCTTACCAAAGGCCCCATGAATCAAACCAAGTAGAACTGAATAGATTAAAGATTGAACTGGATGAAGAGCATACTCATATTTAATTGAATACTTTTGTAATTAATTCTGTATAATAGGTGATGTGCAACAAGAACTGGTAGATTCCTCCTTGTTCACAATTCTACTGTCTGGCAACTCAGGATATATAAGAATTAATGAGTCCAGTGTTGGGCTCTATAAAATAGAGACCTACAGTGTACAGCCAAATTCATTACATTAGGGATTTTGCTGAAGTTACTCTCTATGTGGACTAAAAGTAAAAGATTCCTTAAGTTATATAAAGATTGGGATTTAACATAATAGAGCTGACACTCTGTCAGATTACCTGCAGATTCTAATGATTATGAAATTATAATTATACAATTCTGCCAAGCAAGTGAAAGACATAGTTTAAGCAAGGAAAAGTCATCTCCTTATGATGAGGAACTATATTCTGACATCTTGAATAAAACTCACAGCATGAGGCTATGAACTTCTTTTGTTTTGCAGTTTGAGTACCTCTCGTTACAGATGAGCAGTTTGCTGGACTCTCTTAGCCCACTCAACAGGCAAGAATCATGTACTTTGAAATGTATTTGAGTTGTCTCAACTCACCTTATAGAGCTTCAAGAATACTGCAGTTCTTGCCTTAAAGAGTTAGAGCCAGATGTTGGAGGAAACTAGAAGAATTCAGCATCCAGCCCAGGGTGTAGGGAGATAATAAAAACCCAAAAAACACGTAACTATGGTATAAGTTCCTTCTGAAATGTGTTGTTTTCTCACCTCCACCACTCCTACCACCCACATGCACCTAAGGTACTCAAAGTAAGACTAGTTTGTTTGCAAAATGAGTCTAGTCTCATCCAACTTAACCTGAATATTTACATAAGCACTGAAATAGCATTTGACCACATAGGCTTTTATTTCTTTTCCTGAAATTTTTAAGATATTATTTATATGTATGAGTACCACATGCATGCCTGATGCCCATGGAGGCCAAAAGAGGGCATCAGATCCCCTGGAACTGGAGCTACAAATGGTTATAAACCAACTTGCAGGTACTGGGAATTGAACCAAGGTACCCTGGAAGGGCAACCAGTACTCTTAAAGGCTGAGCCATCTATTCAGCCCCCTTTGCTGGAATTCTTGAGTCTTGAGCCAAAAGGTTTTTAAAACTGGCAGATCAAACCAAAACACACGTTAAAATTTGTATGCTGTGCCTATGGATATATTCCATCAGAGTCTCAAATACGATGTTCTAGTCAAAGCTTGATAGCATTACCAGTATGTCCAGTTGTATCCTGTGATAAAAGGAGCAGTTTCTGATTAAACTTACAGAAACAACTATATTTCGCTAAAAGTAATCTCAAGTAGTTTCTGAATTTTGAGGGATTCGGTAGGGGAGAAAACAAATACTTCCATTTCATTCACAGAGGTATTTTTTGTACAAATTTGCTGTAGTTTTAGATAGCTTAAGAAGAAAAATATTTCCTTAAATGTAAAAAACAGAGCTAGGGAAGTAGCTCAGTTAGTAAAGGACTTGTCCTGCAAGCCAGAGGGTCTGAACTCAGTCCCTAGAACCCATACAAGGATGGTGGCACCTGCTTGTAACCCTACCACTGATAAGCAAGAACAGATAGACTCCTGGGCTTCCTGTGCCAGCCTCGCCTACTGGGCAAGCTCCAGGCCAGTGAGAGAACCTGTCTCAGAAAACAAGGTAAATAGCTCCTGAAGATCTGTGCTGGGTTTGCCAACTTGATACAAGTTGGCAAGAGTTGTCTAGGAAGAGGGAAGACCAGTTAAGGAACTGCCTCCATCAGACTGACCTGTTGTAGGCAAGCATTTCTTAAATAATGTTTGATGTGGGGGTGAGGGCAGCTCAGAGTGGGTAGAATCAGCTCTGGGCAGGTGGTCCTAGATTGTGGGGAAAAAAGCAGGCTGAACAGGCAAGGAGAGCAAGCCTGTAAGCAACATGCCTCCATGGCTTCTGCTCAGTTCCTGCCTTGAATTCTTGCCCTGACTTTCCTTCATTATGGATTGTAAGCTATCAGATGAAATAAACCCTTTCCTCCCCAAGTTGCTTTTGATCATGGAATTTAATCACAATACCAGGAAACCAAACTAGGACAGGAACCAAGGTTGCCATCGCCTCTCCCCACAAAGGTCATACATACATGCACCAAAACAAAAGTCTAGAAAACAATATTTTTTTAAAGGCAGTGTTTCAAGATTTGTTTTAAGGCTGTAAAAACCCTTGGCTCTTTATCAGTTCACTAAGTCTTATGTAGCTAATTCTGTTCTGCTTGGTCTTTAGAACTTTCACACACCTCTCTGTCAGTTTCTTCATCACAGTTCTGGAATTTCTTATCTAGTCCAATGGTGTAATCTCAAAGGTACCATAAGCCTGCATTTTTGTTTCTATAGCATGTAACATTTTAGCATGGTAACTGAAATGTTGACTGATGATATTTCAGATTTCTTGGCACTTCATTCAACTTTTAGAAGACAGTAATAACAAATCTATGCAACGATAACTATCATTGATTAAATATCATTGTTAATTGACAGTGTTTTCCATGTAGTTAACATTTTTTTAAAAAATCTCATTAGTTCTACAGATACTTTGAGGTGTTCCAATGCCCTTTGAAATATTCCAAAATTAAAGACTTAATTTAGGTTTTGATTTAGGAACATTTGTCAGAAATTTCAAAGGTTTAAACCTCTTGATTAGGATAGGATCACAGGTCATTGTGAGATAGTATTCATTTAACCAACGTGATAATTAGAAAACTTCAAAAGACACATGCAGAAAGTTACATAGTTGTAAATAAAACCTCGATTTTTAATGCTCAGGATTCAGTTTTCTTAAATAATCAAAAACACTAAAGACAACAGTGTATGAGGAATCATTTTGATAAAGGGCTGTTTCTTGTTTAGATCAATTTTCTTTTTTTGTTGTTGTTGTTGAGGTTTTTTGTTTGTTTTTTTGTTGTCTTGTTTGGTTTGGTTTTGGTGTTAGGCTTTATTTTTCAAGACAGGATTTCTGTGTAGCCCTGGCTAACTTGAAACTCACTCTGTAGACCAGGCTGGCCTTGAACTCACAGAGATCCACCTGTTAGGTTATTTTTCTAAAAGTATCACATAGCTTCCTATTAGGAGTAGTCCCATACTGCCAACAAACTTACTGCTATGACAGAGAACCTGATTCTTTAGTAGAAAGAGAGACTTCACAAAGGAGGTGAATGGGACCTGAGCCACGCACAGAGATGTCTATTGAGAGGAAGCAGAATGTCGTGGAGGTAAAGATTTCATGATAATTAGACTTGAATCTGAATCCCACTCTCACATGGCCGCTTTATAACACTGGACAGTTTGCTTAGCTCTACTGAATTTTTATTGCCTTTGAAAGAAAAATGATAAGCGTAGATGAGTAAATGGAGGTGGAATGTGTATGAAGGGCTTACAGCTTTGAAAGGTTTAAAAAGACAATGAATTCTTTAGGACAGGGATGTACTGGAGAGATGGATGGCATTTTGAGGCATCACTGTGTAAACAATAATTGCCTTGAACTTACCATATAGTCCAAACTAACAGCATACACCCAGTGGTCCCCACCTCAGCCTCCCTACTGCTAGGGTTACAGGCGTGTGACTCCGTGCTCAGCAATGGTAGGTACTTGTGTTAAAAATATCCAAATGCTTTTAATGTATCATTGAAATCTTTTCCTTTTCTCTTTCTTTCTTGTTGTTGTTGTTGTTGTTGATTTTTCAAGATAGGGTTTCTCAGTATAACATTTCTGGCTTTCCAGGAACTTGCTCTGTAGACCAGGCTGGCCTTGAACTTACAAAGATCCACCTGCTTCTGCTCCCAAGTGCTGGGATTAAAGGCATGTGCCACCACTGCCCAGCCATTGGAATCTTAATATCTGATATTTTTAAAAGATCATAGATATATCAAGGACAGTTCTGTCATTTTAGTGCCTAGGTCTTCCTACATCAATTAATAATCAAGGCAATCCCTCACAAACATATCCACAGGCCAGTGGATATAGACAGTTTCTCAATTGAGGCTCTCCTTCCAGGTGATTATAGGTTGTGGCAAGTTGACATTATTAATATAATAATTTCTTGTCTTTGAGAAGCATGAAATCAAGTTTTTTAAAAAATAAAAATAATAATCTCAATATTTAAGTTTTCAATTTTGTATTTGGCTACATTTATAGCTATCATTCGGCTGCATGCAGCCCATGGACTACCAGGTACCCTGGCCTTCAGGTAAAGGTTTAAAATTCTGAGCAAGGCATACAGAAGTCTTCACACTTTCAAGCCATCTTTTTTCCTGCTGGCTTTCTCACCACATGTTCCACCCACCCACTCAAACACACAAATACAACTTCTTGAGTAAAAGAAATCAAGACATCTCCTTGTCAGCCTTATAGAATATTTCCATACCTGTATATAGTATGTGTTTACATTAGGTTAACCAAGTCTGTCTCTGCAAACAATTGTTTTTTGTACCAAAACCTTTTAAAATCCTTTCTTGTAACATCGTAAAATATACAATACATTATGGTTCTCTGTAGCTATCCACTGTACAGTAGCACTCCAAGACCTTCTTGCTTCTGTTTAGCTCTAACTTTGTGTGTCAATCAGTATTTATCCACCCCCACTCTTCCCTGGCAACCACTATTCCACTCTCAGCTCATGGGAATAGACCAAGATGGGAGGTTCGGGCCAATCATAGCCATTTGAGTTGGACCAATCACAACTTTTCCTCTTAGCACAGTCATAACAGTCCTGCTAGATCACCGGGGAAGTAAGTGCTCCTCTTCTAACCAAAGCAGACATTGTTGCATGTCAGCTCCTTGCTGACAGGTCCAGGTGAGAGGAGAGAACCTGGTTCAGCCAGGTCTGTCCCGGGGCTGAGCAGGATGGCAAGTGTCACCCTGGGAGCTTGTTGAAGCAGGAACTCACTTTATTCAACTAGGCATTTGCTTATATATAGAAGGCAAGGAGGTGGGCACTTAGGTATGGGAAGAGATGACATAGGAGGCGGGGAAGGGTGACAGAGGATAAGGGGTAACTGACAGGGCCAATGGCAAAGCTTCACATCATAAATGGCGGGGTAGAGGCAGGGCCAAACAGGTCTTGCTGAGTCACCCTGATAATGGAAGTGACTGAGACAGGTCTTAAAACTCGAGCCAGGCTTAGGCTTTCTCACAAGGCCACAGAAACTCGAGCCAGGCTCGGGTTTGTCCTCAAGGCCCAAACCAGGGCCAAAATGGGGCCCAACAGTCGCAGGGTCATCTAAAGTTCACTGCTTTTCTCTCTCTCTCTCTCTCTCTCTCTCTCTCTCTCTCTCTCATTTTACATACTACTGCATTTTCATATAAACATATTATACTTTGAGCATCCTCCTTTCCCCATCGTTTTCATGCTTCTATTAACATAAGCTGGTACAAACTTGTTTCTAATATCTTGACTTCAGTATTACTTCAGGACCCAGAGCAATCATCCCATGTTCTAAAGGTGTCTGAGGGGTGTTCAGGCTAGTGCTGGCACCAGGGTAGTCCGACTAGCTTTTTGACTAATAGTTCTTTTTCTTGAGTCAGCTGGAGTAACAAACAAGAGTTCCGAAGGTGCTAAGGAACAAAATTGCCCCATCACCAACATCTTTGCAGGTTTACAAGAAAATGAACATTAGAAGGAGTGGTTACAGTAAGAGCATACTGACAAACAGTAATTTAACAGTGCTGTACCAGTGCTTACACCCACCCAGTCCCCTAGGGAAAGGTCAGTGCAGTCTCTTCATCTGTATAAATATTTCCATATATAATAGTAACTGACAATTGAAATTCCAGCCTCTAAAGCATAATGTTTTTTAATCCTAAGATGGAAGTATGTTCTTAAATATATTTAGGAGTACTCAAGGTTACCCCTTGATTCAGCAATTTCTTTTAGATGTCATAGAATTTATCATATAAATATATTCACACCTATGATATATTACCATAACAGGACACAGAATAAGGTCAGCAGAGAAAAGGTATATGGGACAGAGTGTAAGAGAAGCCAGATGCAGAGTCCTCTCCCGAAGGACATAAATGGCATAAGGCTTAATTCCCCCAGCAACAGTTTGAGTTAATATGTTGCAGTGTTGCCAGTCGAGGAAGTTTGTTGAAACTCTTTGCACAACCAAAAGCACCCATGGTCTCCAACATGGATATATCAGTTTAAAAGTATACATAAGTTTTAGTTCTCAGTAAAGCAACTCAGCTGCTGTTGCTTGCTCTCAGTGGATAAACTTCATGTTAACCCAAGCATCCAAGCTTCCTTATACCCTGCCTCTTCAATCTCTCCTTCCAAAAACAATGCTTTCACTATTTTCAGTTAGGATAGGCTGCTGACTCATTTCTGATACCAACTGATTTGAGAATCATCTGTGGGTCAGTGATGTCCCTGAGAAGCTCTCAGTCTTCAGCATATTACCATTCTTGGGTTCACAACTTCCAGCAAATGAACAAAGCCACCGAGGGCTAACCTTATGAGATGTTAACCCTTCTCAACACATGCAGATTTTATTCTGTTGGTTTTTATCTATTTATTTTATATGTTTGAATGTTTACCTATGTATATGTATATATGTGCCTTGTGCACAAGGAGGCCAGAAGAAGGTATTTAGATCCCCAGGAGCTGGAATTACAGATGGTTATAAGCCACTTCCTGGGTGCTGGATATCAAATCTGGGTTCTCTGGAAGAGCAGTCAGTGTTCCCAACCTGGAGCATCTCTCTGGCTGCAGTGTTCTTTTTTAAAATACATCTTAGATTCACTTCTGGAGTTTACTGCTGGATATATAGGGGAATTCTCAGCAGGCAAACTTCCAAGCATTTGACTTCACTACAACTTAACATAACTTAGACCTGTAGCAAAGTTTTAAAATACTGGCATAATACTAAGAAGCACTAAGTAACTATTTTTAAAAGACTTTGAAGACAATCCAAGGGAAGCATAAGAAATGGGCCTGTGAGGTAATCAGTCAGCATATGAAGTGCACATTTACTCTACACCTTAATTATCCAGCTGGAACCTCAGCTGCTGTCCTTGAGACTGCAGTTACTTTTCTTTACTTCAGACAAAGAATTTCTCAATTTCCTTCAAATTAGCTCCCTAAAACGAAGGGGGAACAACTGGTGTTTATTTTTCCTTATTTGTATATCAACATACACGGGTTATATACATAGACTCATGTGGACAACAGGTGACAGTTTTCAGGGATTGGTTCTCTTCCCTCCACCATGTGGGTTTTAGAGAAATACTTAGTCATGAGACTTGTCCAAAAGCACCTTTACCCATGAAGCCATCTTGGTGCCATCCACTTGTTTTTCCCTACCTTATTTTTAAGGCAGGAT
>JADRCH010000114.1:3209267-3240998 GCA_019843965.1 Rhynchomys soricoides
TCTCTCTCTCTCTCTCTCTCTCTCTCTCTCTCTCTCTCTCTCTCACCCTGGAAGTCGACATTGAATCTAAGCTGTCTAGCCCACAAGCACTCCAGGGATCCTTCTCTCTCTGAACTACCCTTGCTGTGACTAAGAGTGCCTGAGACCATGCTTATATTTTTATGTGGACACTTGAGAAGCCATGCTCGGTCCTCATGCTTGCCTAACAGCAGTTTACCCACTGAATTGTCTCCTCAGCTCTTCTGGTATTGTAGACTAACTCAAGTCCTTGCAATCAAATGTTCCTGGCCTCAAATGTGGGATCATTTCTCCACTAAGGGAAAGGTTACTTAGTTTCTTGGTAAGATGAGAGAAGCTTTAGCTTCTTCAGAGCATTGTGCAAATTGAAGCTGCACATAGAGCTTCTTCATACGCACATGTGCGTAGCAGTTAGTACAGAGGAAGAGTCTGAGCACGGTAACTGGGATTCTCCCTTACTTTGACAAAGATTCTTTGTCCAATAGCAACTATTTTAAAATAACCAGCTTTCAAGTAAAAATGCCAAAATATGCTTTGCATGCATAATAATATTAAAAGATTAGAAGTAGTGTTGAAGTACAGGCATTTAGAATGTGCTATGTCATCTGATATACCAATCCAGTGGCTTGCTTTCTCATGGCTGGGGACATTTCCTAGAAAACTATTCTATGGTATTTTTCCTTGTCATGATAGACAAACTTGTGTCTTTGCAGAGATTTTTACTTATGTCTGAGTACTTTGGGGACTGCTCTGTATAAGCTTGCTTTTAGTATTAGAACTCACTTTGCTGGCCTCCAACTCAGAGAGTCACCTGCCTCTGCCTCCCGAGTGAAGGGACTAAAGGAATGCACCACCTCTGCTCAGCTGTATTAGCTGTGTTTATGGCCACATTTCCAGCACAGAGCTTACACAGGCTTACCAGAAAACGGTGACTCCCTGAGTTAGCAAACACTCAGTCATTACACCTAATGGAATATGAAGTTACCTTTCTACAAAGCCTCTAATCACCTCCTCCTCCTCCTCCTCTTCTTCCTCTTCCTCTTCCTCTTCTTCTTCCTCTTCCTCTTCCTTCCTGCTTCTGCTGCCTCTTCTGCTTCTTCTGCTTCTCTTCCTCCTCTTCTACCTCTTCTTCCCTTTCTTCCTCTTCTCCTCCTCCTCCATTTTCTTCTTTTTCCTCTTTTTTATGATACTGGAGATTGAATTTAGGGCCTTAAGCACACTGGGCAGGTACTCTACCTCTGAGATGTATCCCAGCCCTCCTAGTCACTTTTTCATCAAACAATAGATCCTTAACCTTGTCTTACATATTAGACAAGACAAGGGAAGTGGGAGACTAGAAAGATGGCGGCAGCAGGAATAAAGAGTAGGCAGCAGGGTCAGGAGGAAGATACTATGAATGGGTGACTGTTTTGTCACATTAAGAGAAAGATAGAAAGAAGCAGTTGTCAGGGTGATTCTGAGACTCTCAGTATGAATGGCTAGAAAAGAAAAATAGTCTACATGAGTCACATATGTGCTCATGAGACATATGGGAAAGCAAGCTCACTTTAGACATGTAGAGTTTGAGGGGCAGAACGTCTATGTGGTGCTTCTCAGAAGAGCATAAGAAGGTTTAAACTGTGAAGCTAGACCAGCACCAGAAGTGCCCCTGTCAAGCAGGAGAGCAGATTAGAAGTTGATGAAGCCAAAGAGACCGACCATGTTGGTAGTGATTACAGGACTAAAGGGCCTGCTCAAACCACACTTCTGCTATTTCCTCGCTTTTTGATCTTGGATAAATTAATTTAGTTCCATGTAGCTCACTCTCCTCATCTGTAAAGTAATGATAATGAAATATCTAGGTCACATGACTGTTGTGAAAACAAAACAGAGTTTTGTTTTAAAGAACTAACACATAAGAAATGCTCACTGCACCTGCATGCCTTGGTGAAACTGACAGGGAGAAAGGATCTTACCAGTCCACAGAACCATTGAGGGAGGGTGATGGTGGTGTGTGAAGTGGGGGGGGGGGGGGGACAAAAACCTTAACCCATGCTTCTGACCTACCAAAGACTGCAAAGGGATCTTGAAGGCATATAAGGTAAAGATAACTATTTCAGGAAAGCCAAGTAGAGTTCTGAGCCATAGCAAGTCTGTCTTTGTCCCTTCAGACTTGTTTAAAATACAGTGACTTGGAATGATGGAGAATGGTAACCAATAACTATGTCCTGTGTACCTGTTATATGCCAGGTACTTCAGATCTATTAGTTATCTAAAAGGTGTTGCCTTTATTTTGTAGACAAAAACATAGAATCGGGTGGGTGGGTGGGAGAATACCCCCATAGTGGCAGGGGGATGGGGAGGAAATGGGGAGGTTCCAAAGGGGAGATCTGGAAAGGGGGAAACATTTGAAATGTAAATAAAGTAGAAAAAAAAAAGAAAAGAAAGAATTTCCATTTTTAAAAAAAAAACAAAAAACATAGAAGCTTAGGGAGCTAAAATGTTCTGGGTTGCACAACACTAATACCTGTATTTGGTTCTCAGATCCATGTCATCTCCTCATACTAGGCTGAACAATAAGTGCAGTGGCTATTATGGGTTATGTATAAGTATGTTGATGTATTCAAACCTTTCCAAAATTGTTTACTCTGCCTCAGAACTTAATTTTGTAAGGTGTTTGTAAAGCAGTGTAGCATTCAAAATTGCTGTTATCAGAAATAAATAAAATTTGAAGGCTGTACATGTAATTCAGTCTGACTCTTGAGCCATAAATAAAAAATCACTAGTTCTTTGCTCAGTATTATAAGTGTCTCTGCAGATATGCTTTACTCATTAAAGTATGTTTAATAACACCACTGTAAACACAAACAACTACCAAGATGTATATGCTCAGATTGGTCTTTTCTAGATACTCACTGTAATTTTTAACTTCAGCCCTACAGTTCCACCAGAGTGCATTAGCACATGCACCTAATAACATTCCAGGTCCTCTGGCCTCACTGCAGCTCTAGCCCCAGCCTCAGAGTACTTTACCTAGGCCACACCCTGCTGCACCTCATCCCACATCTGGACCTCACATCTTGGGTTTAATGCCTGAGTCTCAGGCCTGAATGTCGTCTAACTCTTTCCAAGTTTATTTCACTTTTATAGTTGGCCTTCTGTGAGGCTTTGTATGAGCTTCATACATGCTTCATATAAGGTCTTATGTTAGTAGTCCTTCATACATGCCGTCTATGGGGTCTTAGGTCAGAAGACTTTCATACGTGCCCTCTGTGAGGCCTTGTGTAAGTAGAATTTCATGCATGCCTTTTAGACTGTGGAGAGCTATAAAAGGCTCTTCTAGTTGAGAGGCTTAGAGAAAGCCTAGAACTAAGACACTAAAGGCAGAAGTGGTTATCTCAAGCTTACAGTCAGTTACAAACTGAAGGTGTAAATTTTTAAACAAACAAACAAAAAAAGAGACGTATCAAAGTTGAAGTTACTTGGAATTGTATCTAATTGACCATTATTCCCTAGCAAGGTACATGACATGTACTGAACATGTAACTGGTTTAGTGTATATAAATAGCTAAGAAGAATGGATAATTAGATTGTAACAAATGGTTGTAGATATTAGGCTGGAACAAGGAAGGTAAATGTGGTGACTCTCTAGGAGAGAAGCATTCATCTTCCTTATATTCTCCCAGGGCCTTCTCCCTGTTATAGCCCTTACCACTGTGAACTGTGATGTGCTTTAAACTGCAGTAGGCTTTTCTCTAATCTAAGTGTTGCTCTAGACATTGCTTAAAGGCAGCTGCCTTGTTTACTGCTATATTCCAGTGTCTACCAAGTTTCTTAAATGCAATATACACTAAGCTGGGTAGTGATGGTGCACACCTTTAATCCCAGCACTTGGGAGGCAGAGGCAGGTGGATCTATGTGAGTTTGAGGCCAGCCTGGTCTACAAAGTGAGTTCCAGGACAGCCATTATTACAAAGAAACCCTGTCTTGAAAACAAAACTTAAAAAGGTCATAAACACTAGAGAAACACTTGTTTAGTTAATAGATGAGGAAAAATACAGTGCTTGTACACATTTGCACATCTATTGTTATTGTTTGGTTTTGTATTTTCTATATCACCGGACAAATTTGTGAGCTCATGATGCCTTCATGGCTTGAGGTTAGATTAGCTGGGAACTATATATAATACAGTAACACCCGCCCTCATTTATTCCTGGTTCTTTCCTTCTCTCCATTCACCCACTTGATATCTAACCATGAAAGTAGAAATCTCAGGCCCAGAGAGAAAAATCAGGGTGTATTTGGAGCTCAGATATCTGAAGTAACCCATCTAGTGAAAGCTTTCCAGTGTTTTTAACTGCAGTTGTCAGCCTCTGATTCTGACATCTCTGGCAGGGCATCTGAGTATGTGCTTTTGGAAAGGGGACTAAGCTGGGAGCAGGCATCTCAAGAGAAAATGTTTAGTCTTCCAGCCACATGTCTGATCCCAAGCAAGCCATGAACTTTTCTGGGTCATATGTTCCTCCTCTGAAATATAGATTTAAATATGTTCTTTTTAAATCTTTAGACTCTGATACCATATGACTCTATAATTAAATAGATTAAATAGATTTTTTTAAGCGTAGATGTTAATACTTAGTCCATTAGCAGCCATCTTCTGAGAAGTATAACAAAACCACTGGCTTCCTGGTTCCTGGTCTTCCCAGCTTTAAAATCATCTTCTCTTCCTTTATATGAGAACACCTCCCTCCCTGACAGTTTATGGAGACGTAAGCTTCTATTTACTGGAGCTGGAGCCTCTTATAAGCTGAGGCTTTGACAGTATTTCACATTTATTTATCTGAGCCAGAGCTTAGGATCAGGTAGCAGCTAAGTCATTTAAGGTTATTCAAATGCATTGAAAATGTTGCTTAATAATTCAGAACCAGTTTTCTCTGTTTATAGTGTTAAGATTTTTAAAATCCTCCTAATTAGGCAATTCCAACATTTTAAACAGAGAAGGGAAAGAGCTGTCTCTTCTTAAAAGGGCAAGTGATGCAGACTTCTTATTAGCTCCTGTGTCTGGACACTGGTTGAGGCTAGAGCAGAGCATCCAGAGCAAAGGGCCCTGATGGAGTCAACTCCTAGTGCTCCCAATGGCGTCTCAGCAGCTCTTCCTGTTGAGGGTGTGAGGTGAGTGGAAGTAGGAGTAGGGTGCAGCTCCTCTTGATTCCATTTCTTTGGATTGGTGCGGCCCTGGGGAAGAGTGGAGAACCTTCACCCAGTTGTTCTGTTGCCAGTCTTTCAACAAAACATTTCTGGAACTGATACAGTTTCCAACAGTAAATTAAACCCTGGGAATAGAGAGAGCCAATAAGATTCCATATGTGCCCTCAGAATTCAGCTTAACTGGAGACAGACTCATAAACAATTGTAAAATGCCCTGAGAGCTGTAACATAACTCACTGTGAAATAGATCCTTTGAGCTGCATCCTTTAGAATTTCTCACCTCGTTAAAGTGTAGAATGATATTTGGACAAAGAGCAGTGTTGGTATTGCCCGTACCTACATTCTAGAACAAACCCTAACCTTGCTTCTACCAGCTGACTTTGGCACCAACCTTATTTGAAGAACCTACAGGTAAAAGACAGGTATTGACTCAGCAAATGTGGCTTGGTCACATGCAGAGAATGGAGTAGACAATGAAAGAAACAACAGTGAGTGCATGTGGCTGCTGTGTCACTAACCTGTGGCCTCACCATTGAGACTGGAAGCTGGTGTGATTAGCTGTTCCAGAAAAAGGCAAGGGGGAGCTAGGCTCTGTCGCAGGCCTGGTTTTGTAGACGTGGTGCCTTTTAAGTTGATCTTGAAGGATATGTAGGTTAGAATGTTTGAAATTAGACAGGAAAAATAATCTAGGTAGAGGAAACAACATAGCCCAAGATTCTAGGAAGGAAAACCCAATAAATATTTGGTCAATAGCAAACAACTCTAATTGGCTGAAACATAAGACTGTGAGGTAATAATATTTAAAGATCAGAATAATAAAAAATTGTAGAACCAAGATACCATCACCCTTTCCAAAAGCGTAGGTCTACATGTCATTTATGAATGTTTCTCTTTGCTGTATACTCTTAAATGTTGATGTGAGCTTGCTTTCTATTTCTCAGCACTCCATAATATTCTCTAGTTTGGTACCTATACTGCATGCTACTTTATTAACAGCATGTGATGCGCAAGGTACCTTAAGTTGCTCTGTCTTCTCTACAAGACATTTGTGTGACGTTCAAAAGAAAGCAAACTATGATGGTACTCAAAGCTGTTCTCTAAAGTAGGACAACAATGTCAGCATCCTAATGACAAAAGCTCAGAGATACGAAAGATGACATGGCTGAGGTCTCTTCCCAAATATTTTCATTTCTCATCATAGTACTTTTCTTTAAGTCCAGGAATTTGGGAAGTCTAGTATTCTACAGACCTTCTGGACCAGCCTTCAAAAGATGTTCCTGCACTGTTCGTGGTTCTTGCCTTCCAGTTTCATAAGCTTTTGGGCAGATGAAGTGTAATATCAAAATAGCTCAGAGAAAGCCTTGGTAACATTTAAGATATTGAACGTGCTGCATCTGGTAACTAGAAATTTTAATGATCTCCTGCTGTTTTGGTAATTGGATAAGTAAATACATCAGAATAAATCACACCAGCAAGTCTTTTGTATGTCGTTAGGGACTCAACTCTTTTAACTCCTGTTCAAAGCTCCAGCTCTTGAGTGGTGCTTGTATGCAGAACTACGAACACACTGGCTTGCATGGCCCTACTTGGGTATTAAAATGCATGCAAGATATTCAGTCTCTCCTAGCTACTCTGCTGCTGAAGACACATTGAGCACATCACTAAATGACCTCTCTGCAGCCAGGGGGAAAGTATTTTTCTGAAGTTTATGCTACCTAGAAATTTATGTTCTCCAAACTGCCTTCCTAGCTATGCCTACCATTAAGGCCCCAAAGAACCTTGTCAGAAACACCAACACCCATTTACAAACTGTGGAGATGAAAGGCTGAGCAGAAAAGGGTTGCCTGTTTTAATAAGAAATTGTTTAAGAACTGTAAGTAGAGAGTGACAGGATGGGACGTTTTGTGCAACTCTCTCTCATATAGAAATGTGGAAGGAGGATCCAGAGGGACATGGTGTATTGAAAGACACTTGGGTATTGGGCAATGCTGTCACCGTCCTACAGATAAGAAATGTGTGTGTCCTCTCACACGAGATATGACTTGTGAAAAAAATGCAGTGCCAGGATTTAAAGTCCACTTGTTTCTTAATCTGTGCCTAATGGTGAGATTCTGAGGCAAACAATGATTAGGGTTTCTCAGAGGGCTTTTATGTTCACAGTTATAAACTTAACCAGTATGCAGGTATCTTTTCTCTGATTTTCAGTGCCACAGTCATTAATTAGGGTTGTGATCCAGTCTAATCAGAGACATCCCAAAGACTTGTTATAAAGACCTGGCTATCTGGTGTGGTTTTGGCCTCTGAAGAGAGGCTTGTCTCCTAGATCAGTGTTCCCTACCTCTTTCAAAACACTACATACTCACTGAGGTACCCATTACTGCCTTGAGCTGGCTCAGAATCAGTCCAGACCTGGGGCTTCTGGCAGTCCCCAATGGATGAGGAGACCAGTACTTATCACATCCGTAACCTAGTCATGCCTCTGGAGATAATCTATACTAGATTTCTATTCTACACTACAGAAGGTGGAGGTTTTTTGATACGTCAGGTGATATAGATTCATGTAATCTTTTCTAGGACAGACCCATGTGGTGAGGTAAGACCGTGGGAGGACACTGTGGAGAAAGTATAACTAGGACTCAGTGGACAGTGCTGGCATGCTTGCATAGCTAGCTTTAAAATGTTTCTTTGGTCTCTTTGCTAATCTTCATTTTATTGAGAGAGGTACAGCAGAGAATTTCTCTTGGCATCTCTGGTGGTCCTGGTTGCTGCTGACTTGTGCCAATTTGGTGGCAAAGGGCTGTTGTTTTTTGTTAGATGTGCCACTGCTGCTAATACGGTTTGCTGTCCTGATCTTACTGAACTGGACTGCTGGTATCCTGACAAACAGATTGGAATTGCCCGAAGAACTCTTTTATACAGGTCCACATCCCCTTGTCCCATTTACTATCTTTTCTCCCTGCCTTTGGACAGTGGCCTAGAAGGGGTGTGAAGGGTGGTCGAAGCATTTGAGAACCCTTATTAAAAGTAGGTCTTAAAAATTCTCAGCTGGTCTGGAGAGATGGCTCAGCAGTTAAGAGCACTGACTGCTCTTCCAGAGGTCCTGAGTTCAATTCCCAGCAACCACATGGTGGCTCACAACCATCTGTAATGGGATCTGATGTCCTCTTCTGGTGTGTCTGAAGACAGCTACAGTGCACTCATATAAATAAGATAAATCTTTTTACCAAAAAAAAAAAAATCTAAGCCTACAACAGAATCTTCATCAGTGAACTTACCTATATTATTTATGCTTCTGTGAACCCCAAGCTTATAAACTACTCTGTAAAGCAGAACTTCCGCTTGTTTACTTGAAATTGTGCCTTCAGATCAAAGGAGGAACTAATCTCACGGAGAGAAGACCTAACTGTCCTTTGGTATTGGTGTTTTGTTTTGTTTTGGGGTTGTTCCTTATGTTTGGTCTGCATACTTTGATTTTCTCCTGTTTTTAGACTAAAGAACATCTCCTTCTCTTACCTGTGTTAGGATCCCTCTCTTACCTCTGGGCTTTCCCATTAACATTGTCACTTAATAGTATAGTGACCAAAGCCACCACTAGGAACACCCACAAGATGCCAATTTTTTTAGGACATTTTAACATTAATGAAAATATCAGTTTTAACCCTGTCCATAAAATAGAATAAGAGGGGTACTTAAAGAATTATGATAATCACTTAATTAGCTAGTGTGGAGATAATTAGCATAGTGTGTGGCACTTAGAAAATACCAGGTAAAGAGCAGCTAGGTTGAAACCCTATCTCAAAAAAAAGAAAAGAAAAGAAAAAGGACTCCCATACAGATATATGAAACCCTGAAATAATATACAGTAGAATAACATACCTTTTTTTGGTTTTTTGAGACAGAGTTTCTCTGTGTACCCCTGGCTGTCCTGGAACTCACTCTGTAGACCAGGCTGGCCTCGAACTCAGAAATCCAACTGCCTCTGCCTCCCTAGTACTGGGATTAAAGGTGTGTGCCACCACTGCCTGGCAGAATAACATACTCTTAATCATCCATTTCACCTGGCCTAAGTCACTTGACTTCTGAGTCTCAAGTTGCCCACCTGTGAAATGAAGGCCTGGGATGTTGGATAGTTAAGACATTTCTCAGCATAACATTCTGAGATTTCCAGTGTGGCAAGATGAGACTCTGTCATGTTAGTTTACATTTTCACAACAGAGTATTAATTTTAGAACAGGAACTGAATGAAGTCCAGGGAGGTCATAGGGGGAAATGCATATAAAATTTCAAATTGCTGAGAAAATTGATATAGCAAAGAGAAGCTCTGTTTGGCAGAGAACATGTCCCATCTGTGCTAACATAAATGTTCTACAGAGTCAGTTTGCTAGAAATGTTGTTTGAATGAGAGAATATACCCATCCCGGTTTCCCAGGTTCAGTAAAGAAAATATCAGGGTGGTTGACATCCCTCTTCTAACTATAAAATCAAACTGTACCTCTTATTTGAGAACACCCCTCCTCTCACAAGGAATCCCAAAGTGTTCATTCTCTGTTGATTTAGAGAGTCAATAATTCAGTAAAGTCCCAAGTAAATGGCAAAAGACAAACTCAGATTGGGTTTTTGTATTTGTATTTTATAAACATTTCAGGACTTTTTTTTTTGTAATGACCTTTGTCCCTTTGCCATTCTTAAAGTGAAGATTTTGTATCCTGGAAGCTTGATTAAAAAGAAACTCTGGGTCATCTCTTTCACCTTCCTTCTCCACTTACATACTAAATATCTCTAGCCATATAATCTAGTAACTCAGTAGATTCCAATGCTAATTTCTCTTGATTCACAATCTGCCCTTAATAGCTTTGATACTTTAGACAATCTGCTCTGTAACTTCATTTCCACATAAAATAAGGATAATTGTTCACCAACATTGAAGGGCTATTCTAAAAATTAGTTTTATAAATGCCGAGTATGTTATTGATTGCCTGGTTTGAAATAAATGTTCAGAAAATATTAGTTCTTACCATCATCTGTAAATATGCCTGTATTTGGATGCCTCTAAATGCAACAGACTTGCCTCTTCCCTCCCAAGTCAGTCTGTTCATAAGTTGGTTTGCCAAACCTGACTTTAAAACTAGTCTCTACACAGTGGGCAGGGTAGTCTTGGTGACCTTATCACCAAGATGGCACTAGTACTAATATCACAAGGCCATCTTGAGGACTAGTTAAGAGACTACATATAAATCTAGAATGCAGGCTGTATGGACCCAAATTACAGGAGATGATCACTAAGTGATGCTTGCTGCTGTGATGACTGAGGATGAGAAGATAAATACCAGAAGGAGGAAAAGGAAAAGCAGCAGCCATAATTAGCCACGTTAGTACCTGCTGCTTCTCTGAAGAGTTCTGCTTCCCATGATCTTTACCTCACTATCCTGGCTCTCTGTACTGGAGCCTCACCAGGCACATCTGCCTTGCCTTCTACTCGTCAGGCTTGAGAGACTCAGGGCCAGCACAGCACATCTCTGCCCCTACAGCAACAGCAGCACCACTTCCGTGTACCCTGTACCCTCTCTCTGCACACAGTTCTCTTGTCCTCTGCTGTTTAGGAAAACAGACTTACTTTCCTCCCTACCAGGAGAGCCCTCCTTACATGCTCCGTGCCCTTAGAACGAGGCCAAGAGCACTATAGTTTTTTCACAATATGGCCGCTAGCTAGCTACTGGGGAGAAGCTTGGTATCCTTCATTCCCCTAGTTTCTCATCATTTACAGATTATAGAATACAGTGTAATTTTTTGATACATGCAAAGACCATGTAATAATCAAAATAGAATACTTAGAATATCCAATCACCCCATTGAGTTAACATTTCTTCGTAATGAGATTTTTTAAAAAAAAAAATCTCTTCTATATCATGTGCTTGAGTCACAGAACACGGAGAAATCCAGCTAGTCCTCAACTGGAAGCTTCAACCCTACTAGTGGCTTTCATGGTGCTACTAAATGCTATGACTCTACTGGAAAAGGAAGGTAATCTTCAGTCCCACCTAGCAGTAAACCCTGCAGTCTGCATTAACACCTGCCAGGCAAGATGTGCCCACTGGTGCAATAGTGCCACAGATGTTTTCCCAGTCCCCTCAAGGCTCAGGGATCTAAGAGGAAGATGGAGGATAAAGATTAGAAAAGCCAGAGATGTTGGGTGACTCTACAGCATCAGTGCTTTCTGGATACAACAGTGCAGGTGCATATATGAACTCATAGCAGTTGTGACAACATGCACAAGACCTGAGCACAGTCAAACCAGCCAGAATCCCAGTATGGAGGACGGGCGATGGACAAGAAGTCCCCAAGCTGACTACTGGCATTGACTGTTGCTGCGAAAGGGAAGGCCAGGTTTTTTGTTTTTGTTTTTTTTTTTAATGGTTTGACATCTGATACATGGCTCACAATACAGGGCAGGCCTCATGCAGGAGTCGTCAGCCAATACAGACTGGACTTGGTGAGTTGAAAGGGAACAGGAAGCAGAAGCACATGATGTTGGATGGGTAGGAAAGTGGTAAGTGTTTGGGAAAAGTTAAAGAGGTTAATATGATCAAAATACATTGCATGAAGTTCTCAAAGAATTGATAAGAACAGTATTTTTAAAAAGCCAATGTGAAGAAAATTTTTCTTCTGGCTTTTTAGAACTATATAATACACTATTGCTAAATATACTAGTGGGCAATAGAATACCAAAGGGCTATTTTTTATTTTTGTTTTTTAAAATTAATTCAGTAACAGTGGGGCTCATTTAATCTCTTTTTTGTTTTAATTTTATTTTATTTTTTACTTTCATTTAATCCCTTAATCTTATGTTTTCATCTGTAAACTAGGGATAACACTATTTACGAGACTAGCATTTAGATCAAATGATATTAAAAAGAAAAAAAGACTTTGTATGTTTTACAGTGTATTCTTCTGTATCGTGTTAATCTGTATCCCCATTAACACTGGCCCAAAAGTATTACTGAGTTCAGATTCTCTTCTTCAGGGTAGGCAGAGTAGCAAGTACAATATTAAAAGCTGGTTCTCGGCATGCTCACTTGGGAGGCAGAGGCAGTTGGATTGTTGGGAGTTTGAGGCCAGTCTGCTCTACATAACAAGGTCCACTTACTAGCTATGTGGCCTTGAACAAATTCTCAACTTGTTTCCTGGCCTGTCAAATGGAAATAACAATACTTCACTCAAGGATCATCATGAATGTAAGTTAATATATTCAGTGTGGGATGAAAGTTTATAAACTATTGAATATTGTTGTCAACAGTTGTGCTGCTATTGCAATAATAAGTTGTTTTACTAATCAAATGGATTAAAAAAGAAGGAAAAATAAAAGTCTAGATAGTAAAAAAAAAAAAATTTAAACATAAATAAAATGAACTTGAGAGTGTGGGTTAAAGATGGCCTCACATGGGCCCTCTAAGAGAGTTCTGTTCCAATAGATCTGGCTTATTTCAAAGCAGTACACTGACTGTAGGACCTCACTGAAGCTGGAGAATGAGATCTCCAGACTTTGCCTACAGGGAAACAGTGGGGTAGAAACAAAGACAACTAGAATAATCTAGTGAGAGATTAAAGCTGCTATCCAAAAAAACTCTACGGGGGGGGGGGCAGTAATGGCTGTAACATCTACTGAACACTCACTGGCTTAGGACTGTACCACAGACTTCATTAACATTGTTTCACTTAGCTATCACACTACCTACAAAGGAGAAATTATGATTCCTTCGTTACATACAGGAAAATAGACTCTAGTTGTTTACCTACTTCAAGATCATATAGATAGAATGTAGGTTTTCATCACTCACTCACTCCCAACCTACTCTGTGTCCTCTCTCTCCCTCCCTTCCTCTTTCTCTCTCTCCCTCTCTCTCAATGGGTTTCTGTAGCCCTAGCTGTCCTGGAATTCCCAAGGATCTGCCTCCCTGTGTCTTCAGTGCGCTGGGATTAAAGGCTTGTGCCACTACCACCAGGCTTACTGCTTCACTCTTTAATCATGACACTGTAAACAGACTCCTTCTAACTTAAACAAGTGGCAGCTACATTGAAATTCAGTTTCTTACCTCTGCAACCTTGCATACTGGTTGTTTTATGGACTAATTGAGAAATATATTGGAAGTGCCTGGCTTGTACCATGTGTCCAAGAAATTTTTGGTTGTTTTATCAGTGACAACTAGAATTTTAACTAAGAGTTTATGAATCTCTTACCTTGCACATCTACCACCCTAGTAGAGTGCCACATAGGCCTGGTGCTCCAGCCTCCCAGCCTGTTTTGCTTCCTAACACATCTTCCTGCCTGTTCTCACAGCTTTGCCACTAGTATAGTTTTTGGTTTCTCCCAATAAGCATCATATTTACAGACCACAAATAACAAAGTAGAAGATGCCGGAAGAGCTCTGGCATGTTAATTAAGAACAATAGCAGAAGCAGCTGGGCAGAAAATGCCAACGAGTCTGAAGCAGAGGCAGCATAGCTCTGTTTGTTGACAGAAGCCAGTGCAGTATTGTACATTAATTGGGGAAGTAGGTAAACATTTGCCAGCAGCTTGCTCTCCCTGCACATTGGAAGCCAGACAGCAGGCTAGGCCCTCCCTCCCACCTTGCCTGCCCATCTGCCCAGCACCCAAGAGATAATAGTAGGACAAGATTTATAAGCAGAAAAAATTCTAGGGGTAGACATATCTCCTTAAAGACCCTCCTGGGCATACTGAGTTTCTGTCTGGATGCACTAAAGAAGGTGTTCCCCCATATCAGCTTACTAGTCTGTCTCTGACACCCAGCCCTGATCCCCAGGGCCTCCCTTTTTCTAGCTGGAAGAAGAAAGCAGCGTCATCTCATTATGAGTGGCTTGAGTTGAGCAGACAAATTGCCTGCCCATACTATTTACCGAAGGTCCCAAAGCTCATACAGCTAGCCGAGCAGCAGCTTCAGGTATAGCTTGAAAGCACCTAACCATCCACTGCATGCCCAGAGCAGCCCATTGCCCACATATCCATCTCCCTGTACAGTTGCTCTCATAGACAGCATATTCTGTTGATCTACACCATACTAGACACTGTGCTAATTATGTTCTTCCTCATTTAATCTTCATCAGTTCTATAGTCACAAAGCTGATAGCCTGCACCACTGTGACTTAAACCAGAGTCTCCCTATTGTCAAATCCTATATGCTTTCTACTAACCTAGTATTTTTCAGCCTTTCAGAACTCATGACCACTTTTAATGAATGTTTTGTTTCTTTCTCTTAGGTTTCTAATACATTCACATACCATCTCTGCCTAGGCTTAGGGAGGGCAAAAATCTCATGTAGCATAGCCCATGGTATCAAGATTACATCTACCCTTTACAGTTCAATAGTTGTGGTGGTGGTGGTGGTGGTGGTGGTGGTGGTGGTGGTGGTGGTGGTGATGATGATGGTGATGATGATGATGATGTGGTTGACTCATCTTCCAAACTACATATACCTCCAATAAGGAGATTGTGGTATGTTTCCCTAGGGATCATCCCGGGGATATAGTCATCTCTGGTCACAGTAGAATGGCCATTCTGTAGTTTGCTACATGTAATTTTAGTGGAAGGACCTAGCGCTTCTCCTTTTAAAGGTTTACTTGTCCCAACAAGCAGAGCAGTTAACGGACTAGAGGCCTCTGGCATGCATCACTCTGTTTAACCAGATGGACCCTCCTGTGTCTTTCCCAAAAGCACAAGAGGCAAGAAGTGGCTGAGTCTTAGCCTTGAACTCAGTATTAACTCCCCTACTTGATGAAACTGCAGAATATAACCTTTCTGAGAGACCCGGTTTCCTCAGAGAACATAACAACACCACCATCAGCACACAGAATTATTTTAAGATCAAATAAGATACTTTGCATATGCTCATGCCTGTGTGGAGAAGACTGAAAATTGATGTGCTTGTTCTAGATTTCTTTATATATATATATATCATAATTGGGTTTTTAAGGAAATCAAAATTTTCGCTACAGATTACTTACAAAGGCATGGGGAATTCATGGGCAGCAGCATCACCAGAAAGTCTCCCTTCCTGCAACTGTTACTAGCTTATACATCCTCAAGAGAGAAAGGTCATTGCTTCCTGCAGTCTCCTGTACCACCTCAGTGCAAGAGAATGTCAGCAGACCCAATCATGTGAGGGTCTGTACTCATATTTGCTGTGATTTCAAGGTGGCAGTGGTTATGTCACGCCAGAAGGCAACATCAGCATCAGGTTGGATTTTTAGTCACAAGGATGGTGATAGAGGTCATTGGGAAAATGGTTCCTTATGCTCAGCTGGGGTTTTATTCTCTCATGAAAAAGGAGAGGGCTGGGCTGGAGAGATGGCTCAGGGGATAAGAGCACTGACTGTTCTTCCAGAGGTCCTGAGTTCAATTTTCAGCAACTACATGGTGGCTCACAACCATCTGTAATGGGATCTGATGCCCTCTTCTGGTGGGTCTGAAGACAGCTACAGTGTACTCATATGCATTAAATAAATGAATAATTCCCTTGAAAAAAATAATTAAAAAAAAAAAATAAAAGAAAAAGGAGGGGGTTTATACCTAAGTGAGTTCCCTTTAATACCAAGACTCTACGCATCACAAAGTAAATGGCACACCTCTTAGACTAAAATGACAGGTGCTACATTCAGTCAGCTTAAAACTGGATATATTCACTCTTCCCAATCCCATAGTGTCCCTTAGAGCTTTCGGGTTCCCTCTAGGCTGTTTCGCCATCAGCCAGCATAGCCACGATGTGATATTTGCCCTCTCCTTCCTTTCCCTTCCCTCCTGCCATGGCAACAGATGCTCATATTTGGATCCTCAAGGCATCACACGGCCAACCCCCATATCTAACCTTCAGAGGCCACCTGAACAGCCTGATGTTCTCCAAAACTTACAGCTTAATCATGGCAGAGCACTCCTGGATGCTACTATGTCCTTTTGTTCTTTATCTGCAAATTAGCAATATATTTGCCCAAAGTTTAACAAAGGCTGTCTTAGTTAGGGTTTCATTGCTGTGAAGAAACAACATGACCAAGGCAGCTCTAATAAAGACAAACATTTCATTGGGTCTGGCTTACAGTTTCAGAGGCATAGTCCATTATCATCATGGTGGAAGCATGGCAGTGTTCAGGCAGACATGGTACTGGAGGAGCTGGAGCTAGATCTTGATCCGCAGGCTTCAGAAGGAGACTGTCACTCCCTATGAGCCAAGCACTCAAACACAAGAGTTGATGGGGGCCATACCTATTCAGACCACTGCAAGGGCTCCCAAAGTATATCTTTAAATACCTAATTCTTATGCCTCCCATCACAGTAACCCCAGTCCAGTCCGAGGGATCATCTGAGCAGCATGTCTCATCACCCCCCATTCATACAGGCAACAAAACAAGTATCCCTGAATACCTCAGTGGATGCACAAGGGCAAAAACAGAATGTGACCCTCACTGGTACCATTTCCAGTCCTCCAAAAAGTACTCCTGGTATGTATTTTCTTGTGTGCAAAGCAGGTCCTTAGTAGGGCTGACACTGGGGGGAATAAAGGTGTAAAGAGAAGTAGATCTGGCTTCCAGAAAGAACTCAAAGCATTTCCTGCAGCCTCTGGTGTCCTTCAGGTAGAACTTGAAGATGAGCAGAATGCACAACCTGCCACAAAGAGTTCATCCCCCTGCCTCTGCACCACCATAGGGACAAGGGAAGAATTCTTCACTTTCCAGCCTATTCTTTTAGGCTCCACCTGTTCTATGAACATGGGCCCAAGGACAGCCTCCATCATGACTGGATGGCCCCTGTGATGACTGTGTGACCATATGATGCCAGGCTGGCATGGTCCCTTCCTTGGCTGATCTAATTCTTCCCCAAAGTTTAAACATGAATGTAACCCACTCCACCATACCCTATCCACAGCTCTCTCTTTCTATTTCTCCCTTTTCTTTCCTTTATTTCTTTTCTACTTTATGGTGGAAATTGAGAAGAGGGATCGAACATGCCACGGTCAGGACTGGATGTCATGGGCCAAGTTGACTATCAGTGATGGGATGTGTTTGCTCTGTTTGCTGGCAGGCGTTGGTCCATCATTCATCCTGGGCAAACTGCCTTATATAGTTTCTATAACATTCTATTTGGAATTTTTTTTTTCATATTTTATTTACATTTCAAATGTTTCCCCCTTTCCAGATCTCCCCTTTGGAACCTCCGCATTCCCTCCGCTCTCCCCCTGCCTCTATGGGGATATTCTCCAACCAACCTTCCCACCCCACTCCCCACCCACTCTCTCTTCCCTCCTTGACATTCTCCTATACTGGGGGATATAACACCCTCAGGCCCAAGGGCCTCTCCTCCCCCTGACAGGTAACAAGACCCTCCTCTGCAGTCTTTGTGGCCAGCACTATGGGTCCCTCCATGTGTGTTCTTTAGTTGGTGGATCATTCTCCAGAAGTATGGGGGGTCAGGCCAGTTGCCACTGTTGCTACCTCCCTGGGGCTGCACACTCCCTCAGCTCCTTCAGTCCTTTCTCCAAGCCCCCCATCTGGGACTTCCTACTCAGTACTACTGTTCCCGTGAAGTGACTCTTGGATATTTCAAACTTTTAGGCTAATAACCACTTAACAGTGAGTACATACCATGTTCATTCTTTTGTGACTGCGTTACCTGGCTCAGAAAGATGTTTTCAAGATCCATCCATTTGTCTACGAATTTCATGAAGTCATTGTTTTTAATAGCTGAGTAGTATTCCATTGTGTAAATGTACCACATTTTCTGTATCCATTCCTCTGTGGAGGGACATCTGGGTTGTTTCCAGTTTCTGGCTATTATAAATATGGCTGCTATGAACATAGTGGAACATGTGTCTTTATTACATGTTGGAGCATCTTCTGGGTATATGCCCAGGAGTTGTATAGCTGGGTCCTCAAGTAGTATTATGTCCAATTTTCTGAGGGTCCGCCAAACTGATTTCCAGAGAGGTTGTATCAACTTGCATTCCCACCAGCAATGGAGGAGTGTTCCTCTTTCTCCACATCCTCGCCAACATCTGCTGTCACCTGAGTTTTTGATCTTAGCCATTCTGACTGGTGTGAGGTGGCATCTCAGGGTTGTTTTGATTTGCATTTCCCTGATGAGTAAGGATGTTGAACATTTCTTTAGGTGCTTCTCACCCATTCAAGTTTCCTCAGTTGAGAATTCTCTGTTTAGCTCACTTCCCCATTTTTTGATAGGATTATTTGGCTCTCTGGAGTCTAGCTTCTTGAGTTCTTTGTATACATTGGATATTAGCCCTCTATCAGATGTAGGATTGGTAAAGATCTTTTCCTAATCTGTAGGTTGTCGTGTTGCCCTAATTACAGTGTCCTTTGCCTTACAGAAGCTTTGTAATTTTATGAGGTCCCATCTGCCAATTCTTGACCTTAGAGCACAAGCCATTGGTGTTCTTATCAAGAATATTTCCCCTGTGCCCAAGTGTTTGAGACTCTTCCCTACTTTCTCTTCTATTAGATTCAGTGTATCTGGTTTTATGTGAAGGTCCATGATCCACTTGGACTTGAGCTTTGTGCAGGGAGATAGGAATGGATCAATTCGCAATCTTCTACATGTAGACCTCCAGTTGATCCAGCACCATTTGTTGAAGATGCTGTCTTTTTTCCACTGTATGGTTTTAGCTCCTTTGTCAAAGATCAAGTGACCATATGTGTGTGGATTCATTTCTGGGTCTTCGATTCTATTCCATTATCAACCTGCCTGTCACTGTACCAATACCATGCAGTTTTTATCACTACTGCTCTGTAGTACAGCTTGAGGTCAGGGAAGCTGATTCCTCCAGAAGACCTTTTATTGTTGAGGATAGTTTTTGCTATCCTGGGTTTTTTGTTATTCCATATGAATTTGAGAATTGCTCTTTCTAGGTCTATGAAGAATTGAGTTGGGATTTTGATGGGGATAGCATTGAATCTGTAGATTGCTTTCAGCAGGATGGCCATTTTAACTATGTTAATCCTGCCGATCCATGAGCATGGGAGATCTTTCCATCTTCTGAGGTCTTCTTCCATTTCTCTCTTCAGAGACTTGAAGTTCTTGTCATACAGATCTTTCACTTGTTTGGTTAGAGTCACACCAAAATATTTTATATTGTTTGTGACTATTGTGAAGGGTGTCATTTCCCTAATTTCTTTCTCAGCCTGTTTATCCTTCGAGTGTAGGAAGGCTACTGATTTGCTTGAGTTAATTTTGTATCCAGCCACTTTGCTGAAGTTGTTTATCAGCTGTAGCAGATCTCTGCTGGAGTTTTTCAGGTCACTTAAGTATACCATCATATCATCTGCAAATAGTGATATTTTGATTTCTTCCTTTCCAATTTGTATCCCTTTGATTTCCTTTTGTTGCCTGATTGCTCTAGCTAGAACTTCAAGTACTTTGTTGAATAGATAGGGAGAGAGAGGGCAGCCTTGTCTAGTCTCTGATTTTAGTGGGATTGCTTCGAGTTTCTCTCCATTTAGTTTGATGTTGGCCACTGGTTTGCTGTATATTGCTTTTACTATGTTTAGTTAATGGTCCTTGAATTCCTGATCTTTCCAAGACTTTTAACATGAAGGGATATTGAATTTTGTCAAATGCTTTTCCAGCTTCTAATGAAATGACCATTTGGTTTATTTCTTTGAATTTGTTTATGTAGTGTATTACATTGATGGATTTCCAGGTATTGAACCATCCCTGCATCCCTGAGATGAAGCCTACTTGATCATGGTGAATGATTGTCTTGATGTGTTCTTGGATTCGGTTTGCGAGAATTTTATTATTTTTGCATCGATATTCATAAGGGAAATTGGTCTGAAGTTTTCTTTTATTGTTGGGTCTTTGTGGGGCTTTGGTATCAGTGTAACTGTGGCCTCATAGAATGAATTGGGTAGTGTTCCTTCTGTTTCTATTTTATGGAATAGCTTGAAGAGTATTGGTATTAGGTCTTCTTTGAAGGTCTGATAGAATTCTGCACTGAACCCATCTGGTCCTGGGCTTTTTTTGTTTGGGAGACTTTTAATGACTGCTTCTATTTCTTTAGGAGTTATGGGACTGTTTAGATGGTTTATCTGATCCTGATTTAACTTTGGTAATTGGTGTCTGTCTAGAAACTTGTGTATTTCCTCCAGATTTTCCAATTTTGTTGCATATAGGCTTTTGTAGTAGGATCTGATGATTTTTTTAATTTCCTCAGAGTCTGTTGTTATATCTCCGTTTTCATTTCTAATTTTGTTAATTTGGATACTGTCTCTGTGCCCTCTGGTTAGTCTGGCTAAGGGTTTATCTATCTTGTTGATTTTCTCAAAGAACCAGCTCTTGGTTTTTTTGTTGTTGTTGTTGTTGATTCTTTGTATAGTTCTTTTAGTTTCCACTTGGTTGATTTCAGCCCTTAATTTGATTATTTCTTACCTTCTCCTCCTCTTGGGTGTATTAGCTTCTTTTTGTTCTAGAACTTTCAGGTGTGCTGTTAAGCTGCTAGTATATGCTCTCTCCAGTTTCTTTTTGGAGGCATTCAGAGCTATGAGTTTTCCTCTTAACACTGCTTTCATTGTGTCCCATAGGTTTGGGTAAGTTGTACTTTCATTTTCATTGAATTCTAGGAAGTCTTCAATTTCCTTCTTTATTGCTTCCTTGACCAAGTTATCATTGAGTAGAGCATTGTTCAGCTTCCATGTGTATGTGGGCTTTCTGTTGTTGTTGTTGCCATTGAAGACCAACCTTAATCCGTGGTGACCTGATAGGAGGCATGGGATTATTTCAATCTTCTTCTATCTGTTGAGGTTTGTTTTGTGACCAATTATATGATCAATTTTGGAGAAGGTACCATGAGGTGCTGAGAAGAAGGTATATTCTTTTGATGCAGGATGAAATGTTCTATAGATATCTGTTAAACCCATTTGGTTCATAGCATCTGTTAGTTTCACTGAGTCTCTGTTTAGTTTATGTTTCCAAGATCTGTCCATTGTTGATAGTGGGGTGTTGAAGTCTCCCACTATCATTGTGTGAGGTGCAATGTGTGCTTTGAGTTTTAGTAGAGTTTTTTTTATGAAAGTGGGAGCTCTTGCATTCGGGGCATAGATGTTCAGAATTGAGAGTTCTTCTTGGTAGATTTTTCCTTTGATGAGTAAGAAGTGTCCTTCCTCATCCTTTTTGATGAATTTTGGTTGAAAGTCAGTTTTATCCAATATTAGAATGGCTACTCCAGCCTGTTTCTTGGGGCCATTTGCTTGGAAAATTGTTTTCCAGCCCTTTACTCTGAGGTAGTGTTTGTCTTTAATACGGAGGTGCGTTTACTGGATGCAGCAAAATGCTGGGTCCTGTTTATAGATCCAGTCTGTCAGTCTATGTCTTTTTATTGGGGAGTTGAGACCATTGATGTTAAGAGATATTAAAGAATAGTGATTGTTATTTCCTGTTATTTTTGATGTTGTTTATATTGTTTGTGTGGCTATCTTCTTTTGAGTTTGTTGAAGGATTACTTTCTTCCTTTTTCTTGAGTGTAGTTTCCCTCTTTGCATTGGCATTTCCCATGTATTATTCTTTGTAGGGCTGGGTTTGTGGAAACATATTGTGCAAATTTGGATTTTTTGTAGAATATGTTGGTTTCACCCTCTATGATTATTGAGAGTTTTGCTGGGTATAGCAGCCTGGGCTGGCATTTGTGTTCTTTTAGAGTCTGTATGAGCTCTGCCCAGGATCTTCTAGCTTTCATAGTCTCTGGTGAGAAGTCTGGTGTAATTCTGATAGGTCTGCCTTTTTATGTTACTTGCCCCTTTCCCTTACTGTTTTTAATATTCTTTCCTTGTTTTGTGTATTTGGTGTTTTGACTATAATGTGACGGGAGGAATTTCTTTTCTGGTCCAGTCTATTTGGAGTTCTAGTAGGCTTCTTGTATATTTGTGTTCATCTCTTTCTTTAGGTTAGGGAAGTTTTCTTCTGTAATTTTGTTGAAGATATTTACTGGTCCTTTAAGTTGGGAGTCTTCACTCTCTTCTATACCTATTATCCCCAGGTTCTGTCTTCTCATTGCATCCTGGATATCTTGGATGTTTTGGTTTAGGAGCTTTTTGCATTTTGTGTTTTCTTTGACTGTTGTGTCCATGTTTTCTATGGTATCTTCCGCACCTGAGATTCTCTCTTCCATCTCTTGTATTCTGTTGGTGATGCTTGCATCTATGACTCCTGATTTCTTTCCTATGATCTCTAATTCCAGGGTTGTCTCCCTTTGTGATTTCTTTATTGTTTCTATTTCTGTTTTTAATTCCTGAATGGTTTTGTTCATTTGATTGATTGTGTTTTCCTGTAATTCTTCAAGGGATTTTTGTGTGTCCTCTTTAAGGGCTTCCAGTTTTTTACCTGTGTTCTCTTGTATTTCTTTAAGGGAGTTATTTATTTCCTTCTTAAAATCTTCTATCATCCTCTTGATAAGTGATTTTAAGTCTGAGTCTTCCTTTTCTGGTGTGTTGGGGTATCCAAGGCTGGCTGTGGTGGGAGAGCTGGGTTCAGCTGAAGCCAAGTAGTCTTGGTTTCTGTTCCTTGTATTCTTGCCATTGCCTTTTGCCATCTGGTTATCGCTGGAGTTAGCTGGTCTTTCTCTCTCTGACTGTGGCTTGTCTTTCCTTCAAGCTCAGATGTCAATATTCCTGGAAGACCAGTTCTCTCTTCCAGCTGTTCTTCAGACCCTGTGTCCTGGAGTCCTCCTCTTGCTGGCTCCTCAGCATAAGTGGGCGGGTAGCTTTTTCCCTGAGCTACTTGTATATGGAGAGGCCTGTTGGCCCAGGCGGGGTTTCTGGCCACAGGTGGAAGCAGGCAGGCTCATACCTCTCGCCTTTTCCTCAGTCCCTGCCTCTGGAGCCTGAGTGGGTGGGTAGCTTTCTCTTTGAGCTACTTGTATATGGAGAGGCCTGTTGGCCCAGGCCGGGTTTCTGGCCACAGGTGGAAGCAGGCAGGCTCTTACCTCCCGGCTTTTCCTCAGTCCCTGCATCTGGAGCCCACCTTCTGTTGTTCTAGATTTCTGAATGTGTGTTTTCTTTCTTTTCAGGTAACTCAGCTAGACCCCAATAAGTCATTATTGGAGGTAAACTTGTTCCCTCAAGAAACCCTTTTCCTTCAAGCAAAAGAGTAAACATGACTGAGAGGTGGAAGCAGCCACTCCTGACAAGCCAGCGGCACGTGTCAAGAGATGGGCTCCTCACCAACCTACCTACCTGCTCGTGTCACTCAATTCAATGTCACACTTCTGCCTCTTGCAAGATTGCTGGAAAAAAGTAATAAACATAGCTACTTAAAATTTCTCATCCATGAGTATATGTTCCCCATTCCTCATGATGGAGTGCCACAACTCCGTTGCCCTCTCCTGATGCCTGCCCTTCGCCCTTGTTTAATGACTGATGTTCTGTTTCGTGTGAATGGGCCCAGGGGAACTTAACCTCTGCAGTACTCACTTTTCCCTCATTGTCCAGGACAGTTCTTTCTGTCCTTGACTTCAGGATGCCGTGTATCTGATATGTCTCATTGAGCCAGGACTCATACCCTCTGCCTTTTCATGTCTATAACTGCATTTTAAGCTTATCACCTAATGTTAAAATGCAAAGTAAAAAGAGTCAAATGGGACATTTTTGGCCTAAACATCAGACATTTTGGAGTAGAGGAGTGTATCATATATCTGACTCCTTTACTAAGATGTGAGATTTTTTTGTTAGTGGACTGATTTGATTGATCAACACACACACACACACACACACACACACACACACACACAAAGTATTTATATGCTCCTGTCATGAGCTCCGCATTCCATCTTGGAGGGATTTGTTTGTTTGTTTGTTTCATTGCAGCTTGGGAAACTATTCAAGTACACAGTGTGTTGAGATTGTGTGCAGAGAGTGCTGGTACCAAGATTGCTATAGGCCAGCTGTGGCAAGCTTCCCTTCAGCTTGTACTGAGGCACTTAGAACTTCCTAGATACCTGCTCCCACATTGCTAGTGTCTCAGTGTACCCTACACACACGTTCTGCCTTTTCTCCCTCTATGACTCTCTTCATCTGGACTTTGTCACTTGGTGGGGTGGTTTTTTGGTTTTTGTTTGGTTGGTTGGTTTTGTTTTTCACTTTTTAGGCTTGGAGACCAGAGCTCACTATGTAGCTCAGGGGTGTGGCCTCAAACCTTTAGTAATCTGCTTCATTCTTCAAGTGCCAAGATTCCAGGCATGCCCCACAATACCTGGCCAGTGTTTGGTGTTTTAAACACCTTGTCCATTGCCAAAATCTGATCAGCTGCCCCACGGGCTTACCTGCAATAAGGGACTTGCTCATGATTTTAGTTTCTGAATGTTTTAATATTAGATATTAAATTATACCCCAAATAAAAGGAACCTCATTCTTTGGCTAAAAATTCAGGCTTCATATATTTAAGAGAGCAAATGTGGGGGCTTAGCCTAGAATACATGTGTTGCCAGAATTGATACATAGGAATCTTGGGTTTGATGTAGTAGAAGTGCACTTTGTCAATCTATGGATTTAAGGTTTGAGGTGGTTCATAAGAATATTTATATCTTCACAGCCTTTTAGTCCTGAAATGTTCCTTACGGTGGTTTTTGTGTCATCTCCAGTCTTTATCCTAAGAGCTGACCTACCTGTCTGGTTATTTTGTAAGTGTGTTAGGTATGTTTCCCTGGGACCATTATGGGGTTCTAAGAAGACTTAACCAAAGCTGAAGGTGTGTGGTCACTTTTCCCTTTACTCAGAAAGTATTGGCCGAGAAAGTTCACCTGTTTTCCTCTGATGCTTAGCCACGAACATCCCCTGAAAACTCTCCTATGAGATTGTTCCCAATACCACTACGCATTATCTGCTGGCTGGCTGAAAAGGGAGCTCACTGTGAGGGGAGTTCCACCTAAGCAGTTCCTCTCCAGCGCTGTTCCTTCCTTTCCAATCAGGGGGCACCACAAGATGTCATTTCTGAAGCTGCAGCTGGACCAGGGCACCAGCTCTTCTTTTTCCAGCTAGACGTTGTTCTGTAGCTGCTGAGAAGCCACAGCCCTGAACTCAAACCATACTCAAAAACAGCAGCCAGGGTGTGGGCAGGGGTTGGAGAGTGATCTCAGAGTTCTTTTGTCTAACCTGTCCCTCCGATTCAGATTCGGCTTCACTACATGGTTCCCTACCATTCCTGTTTACTTCTGTATACCAACATATAGACTTTACTCTGAAACCAATTTCATAACAGTTATTAAATGTTACATGAATGTGTGTGAAGTTGACAAGCCCTTTTTCAACCCTGCCTTGGAAAGTGCTCAGCCTCCTCAATTCCTGTTTGTTCCTGGCAGTCTGATTGACTGAGTTCCAGACAGGACAGTGCCTCAGATCTCTAAGCACAGAGCTAAAGTGACTTGCTATCACCACAGAAATAGCAGTGTCACTTACAGGGCTTCGTACCTTTAGACTTCCTTTGAGCTGCACATGCCAGCCTCCATACACAGGCCATCAATACATTTCCTCCACACTCCTTGCTCTGCTACTTCCAGTGACCTCTAGGACACCTTGTCATCCCCCATTCCACGTCACTGCCCACTGTTCTTGGGTTATCATTTGTGTCTTTGAAGAATTTGTGTAAAAGGTTGAGGAAGCAATGCCAATTTCCCGTTGCCTTTAGCAGGTTGTTGTTTTGGGAGGCTTCTGGTTTAGAAGGCCACCATGATCTGACCCTGTAAGTTTTAAATGAGCCATACGAGCAGGTGTTCATCTGAGTCAAAAGTGTTCACAGCCTGAGTTGGATGGGAACATTCTTGTGGAGTCTTTCTCATGCAAGGGCTTGAGAGTTAAGGTTTTGTTTAGCCAATGGAATTAAAAACATTACTTGTGTGGTTGCATTAAAGCTAGGTGTGCTCACCTGTGTGCCAGGCAGCAGGCTAGTTTTCAGAGACTGTAAAGCTCTGACAGGTTCGCTCAGGGTTGCAGGAGAAAGTCTTACTTGTCTCCATTTGCGACATCACTGACTGACAAACTTCTCTCTCTCCCATTCAGCTGCTTAGTTCAAGATCCCATGAGAGTATAGGACATAGAATCCTAATTCAGTCCAGAAGCAACTTACTTAGGCATTTCTGTGTAACCCCTTCACATCATTTCTCACATGATCATCTTAAATTCTTAGGTCTTCCCATGTGTGTGTACTTTAGCCCTAGCTCTGTATGACCAGAAGGTGAGTAAACCCTCAGTCCACCTCGCCTTCCAGAATTGTGATCAGTCCACTGCTGTGACTGAGCCGGAAGGCTATGACTTGCCTAATGTCCCCCAACATCCTAGTGAAAGAATCAAGACTCAAGTCCTAGCCTCTTGCTTTTCATTGTTCTATAATCTAAATTCACCCCAGGCGTAGCTCTGGAAATCCTTTTGTGTGCAGAAGTTAAGTGTGTGTTCTGAAAAGAGACTCTCTATTCATTGGATCTTAGTGGGATCTGTTAACCAGCAAAATCAAAGAGTTACCATTTGCATCAAGCAAACAATATCAGACTAATGTGGATGTTGAAGGTGTATGGTTTTCTATTTTCAAGCCACATTTGTATCTAAAGAAGCTGTCAGGTGATTAGATGTTAATCAAGTCAGTTCCCCTGCCTTGAGCCTTCCTGTGCACTTCATATCTCTTGCTCCTCTCAAATAATCAGCTTCAGAAAACAATAAGAGCCCTTACCACTCACACTGCTCCCCTCCACTGAAAAGTTTGTTTGGGACAGGGTTTCACTATTTAACCCTGCTGGTGGGGAATTCACAGATCCAACTGCCTCTGCCTCTGTGCTGAGATAAAGGTGTGCACCACCACAACCAGCTTCTATTAACATTTTGAAAGTTTGTCTGATAAGAATTACAGTTAAAAGAAGCCTGGCCTTTTCACTTCTTAACTCTTTCACAATTTGTTAGTTGTGGTTCTTGGTTCTGCCAAGTAATAGTGTGTGCTTTAGAGCCCGTCTTCTGGAGCCATATTGCATGAACCATATTGCATGGAGCAAGAACCAACTCCACTCACTAACTAGCACTGTGTCTTGGGGAGGTTACCTCACCTTCCTGGGTCCCAGCTCTTCAGCTATAAAAAAAAAAAAGGAAATGCTAACAATAACTTGCTCATGAAATCTTAGGAGATTTCAGTGCATTCCTGCAAAGCAGTTGGAACAGCCATTATCTGCCCTGCAGACCCAGAGGGTTATAACAGTGTATGATGGCCATGAGAAGTGGCAGTTTACGGGGAGGGACATAGAAGGAAAAATAAGAAACTCAGGAGGGTCTGTATTTAGAGCTCAGTACATTGCAGACCTTCTCACCTCACAACAACCCTGTGTACAGATGTTCTCAGCTTCCTACTTCATACAGCAAAGAAATTTCAAAGCAATTGTCACAAGCCCCATACACATTAAGGGGCAGAACAGAGTTCTGCATCTACCCCCTTTGACACCCACCCCCAATTCCTACATGTCTGCCACAGTGCAATGCTGCCTTGAGAGAAGCACAGCCACACTACCAAGACTTTCTCATAATAAAGGCTGGATGCTAGAAAGAGGAAAGCCATGTTTTTAATAGACAACTTGGCTCTCTGGATTCATTCCTAAAGTACCTAGTTCTATTGTTACAAGGAAATGTGTCAAAAGGCAGGATTTAAGCAATATTTAATGCATATGGGACCCTCAAATCCAGTCGGTGATCCTTTATCCCACCACAACGCTTACCCCTCATAGTTTAATAATTCATTAAGATTATAAAATTACATCCTAATCGGTTCCCATTCTCCAGTCCCTCCTCTTCTACACCCTTCACCACCACTGCCAGAAACTTCTCTCAAACACTTGCCTCGCCTTGCCATTCCTCTTTGTGTCTGTCCTCAAAAGCATCCCTGTGCCCTCCAGATAAAACCCTAATTCTTGGATGGAGTTAAGCCCCTGCCGTCTACCCTATCTCCTTTCCCACCTGCATCCCCAGTCTTGCCCTCAACACATTCTGATTTAATTAATTTCTCTGAATGTGCCAGCTCTCTGTCATCTTTGGCCATCATAGACTCTACCAGCCTCCATCCTTCGCATTCCATGTAGACTTTGCTCCCGCCTGCATGCATCCTTGAGTACTGCCTTACCCTACACCACAGGTCAAATGCCTGTGCTGTGAGTCTTCAGCCTGGTGCTGCCCTTTTATAGTGCTGCATCTTTCTAAACCATAATTCAGTTCTCTTAGGGTTTACTGCTGTGAGTAGACACCTAAGGCAACTCTTATAAAGGACATTTAATTGGGGCTGGCTTACAAGTTCAGAGATTCGGTCCATTATCATCAAAGTGGGAGCATGGCAGCATCCAGACAGACACAGGGCTGGAGGAGCTGAGAGTTCTACATCTTCATCTGAAGACTGCTAGGAGACAACTGGCTTTCAAGCAGCTAGGATGAGGGTCTTAAAGCCCACACCCACAGTGACACGCTTCTTCTAACAAGGCCACACCTACTCCAAAAAGGCCAAACCTAGTAGTGCTACTTCCTAGGCCAACCATATTCAAACCACCACAGCCTCCTTCCTCAGACAGGCTGTGAAGCCTCCAAACATCCAGAATCAGCTCCTATCCTCCTGACCTAGCAAAAAGAGCAGCAAACCACACGCTGTAGCTGTGAATATTGACTGAATTTGAACAGAGACACTGGCATCAAACTACTAAAAGATGGTCACCAACTCATCTAGTAATTTTGAAAGGCCACGAAAGTATATCTTGATCTTTATTTTCAGAGCCAGCCCAGAATCTGGCCCATTGTAGGTGTGTACCCAATGGTTCCTGAAGCAAAGCCAGCTAGTTACCGAGGGGGGAGGGGGAAATGGAATTGGTGTTGGATCCCAAAGTAAGCCCAGCATGATTGCTGCTCTGTCCTTCCATATCATCCTCAGATTCACCCTGTGAGCTTGGCACTGTTATTATCTTTTCTTCCGGTTATAAAAACTAAAGCTCAGAGTGCTGAGTCACTGTCCAGAGACATGTAACAGGGAGAGGAATGGGCTTCTGGTGACCTACATGTGCCCTGAACTCACTCTGTGCTTTTATTCACTGGCAAGTCCCCTCCCTGACTGCTTCAGCATATAGAACTTTAGACCCACTGGTAGGTTAACATTACTTAACACTGTCACACACTCCCCAGTGTCCTGTGTGCCCTCAATGCTAGAAATCCCTTCCTCACCCTCCACTTCTTTCAAACTCTTCCTGGATAAGAGTGTTCTAGCTTTGTTTAAGGAATAAGCCCCCTGACAGTGGAGTCAATGACTTGTGTTGCCCAGCACAGGCCTGTTACCGTGCAGGTGTTATAAAGAACTGTTTGGTAATAGAAGGACCACTTAAACATTGTCTGCTATATGCCAGACATTGTGAGAGTTAATAGTATCAATTCATTTGTTCTTCATTGATGTTCTAACTAAGGCCCAGGAGGTTAGGTCATTTGTTCAAGGTTACATACAGCTAGTAAACCAAGTAGCCATATCAAACACAGACCATTTGACTTCAGAGCTTAGGCCAGTACTGCACTACTTCTCCAGTAAGTTCCTGAAACCCACAGCACAAAGCAAGGGTCTCTTTTAATCCCTGCGTTTCCCTGGCAGAGCAGATAAAGTGTTATGGTTATTTACACAGAGGTCTCTTCCACTGGACTGTAACAGGTCCACACCTGTGGGATCTAGCACAGAGCACTGACAGTAAATGTTACAAATGAACCACAAACTATTCTGTGAGGAGTAATGTACAGTCCCTGTTCCATACACTGATAAAAAACGGAGGAGGGTAGCGGGGGGGGGGGGAGGTGTAGTGAGGGAAACGGGATGACAGAAGTCTCTGAGCCTCTATACTACACACCACTGACCTATGCGTGGGCCTGCCTCCACAGCAAGTATTTGTTCAAAATGATTCACCATACCTGCACTATTTGAGTGTCCCTTGTCTTGTGGAATGAGGCTAGCCTTGGCTTATCCATTCAGTGAAACCCTACAAACTTGATTCTCAGCCTCTACCCAGGTTAAAATGCCCAGACAGGAGTGGTTTGAAACCACCACTTTCAATGTTAGGGAGTACCCAGATATAAAGAAACTCAAAGTCTCCCCACCCAATGCTAGAGAGTCAAAAGTGCTTCTTGGGTAAGTCCCGTTGGGGAGCATGGTGAACCTGGCAGCTTGAGATCCCAGAAGTGCAAGCCAAGGGAGGCATGCACAGCATCAGGATGGAGCCTGCCTTCTGGACACAGGTGTCCAGGCCCTGCAAATGTTACCTGCCTCCCATGAGCACACACTAGTAACATTTGCATAAGGCTTTTCTGAGAAGTTAGCAACAACAAGCCTTATTGAAACTTTTCCTTGTGTTTTGGGGGTCAGAAGAAGTGGTCAGGAACTCGATTTATTTCCAGAGGTGAGTGCCAAAGACTCTGTTGAACATCCATTTAGAAACCAACATTTTCCACTTCAAACCATTATCTTTCTAGTTCCATCATTGTGGTCTCTAGCTCAAAACCTTATATTATAGATGGAGAAACTGAGGACCAGACTTGTCTAAGGTATCCATTACAACATGCCTTTACCCATAGCAAATGTCAGTAAGGAACTGGCTTGCATTCACTTCCATGCTTCAATTTCTTCATGACTTTCTTCCATGTTATGGGAGGTTATAGGCAGAATGAAGAATATGCTTTCTTGAATAAAAGTGATACCACACCTTGGGGGGAGCCTGCTAAAGAGTCAAGTCTGAGGTGAGAGCCCCCAAATAGAAGCCCTGAGAGCATATAGAGGCAAGAGTATGCTTCCAGAGAGCTTAGAGTGACCCTTGGCTGTCCTGCTTTTTTCCTTGCTTGTGTGGGAAGGATGCTTTGTGTTTTGTATTCTGGTTAATGTTACCTCCAGAACATGTATGAAGCTTATGGCCATGGGGTAGGGGGTGGCAAAGAGAAAGAGTCAGAAACAGAGAGAGTTCTTGAACAGCCAGGGTATGCTGAGAGGCCATTCAGCCATGTCACTCCATCTGAATTTGGGTTCTGGGGAGGAATTTTCAGATTAGAGTTCAAAGTCAGAGGCACCTGAGACCAAGTTCTTTCTGTTTCCAGGTACCAGATGCCCCGTCTTCTTTCTCATGGAGATAAAACAGGATGCTGAGAAGGGAACAATTCTGAGGTGTAGCACAGTACCTGCCTATTAAATAATACCCATGTGCCAGTCACTAGACAGGACTTCATATTAGTTACCTTTATGTTGCTAGGATGAAATAAATCTTGATAGGACATGATAGGATAACATCCTAACAAAGGACAACGAGAAGGAGGAGTTTGCTTTGGCATTTGGTTCCAGAGTGCATATAGTCCATCCAGACAGGAAACGCATTGCAGCAGGAGTGTGGGGCAGCCTGGCAGTCAGGAAGCACTGAGGTCACATTTCAACCATACACAGGAAGCAGAGAGAACAGGAAATGAAGTTAAACTGCAAATCCTTAGACCACTCCAGTGGTA
>JADRCH010000114.1:3241098-3264160 GCA_019843965.1 Rhynchomys soricoides
ACAGGAAATGAAGTTAAACTGCAAATCCTTAGACCACTCCAGTGGTATCCTCCGTCTAGCAAGGCTCCTCCCCCTGAATAGTGCTACCCTGAAAAGCATCAGCCTGTGAAGGAATGGGCATTTATCATTCAATCTATCACAGGCTTTAAGACATTGTACTACTGAATGCTTTATGGAAGTGTTATTTTACCCTCATTTTACAGAGGAGGTGTGATAAGGGCAAGCAAGACTCTGGTCCATATACCTGCTGAACCCCAACCCTTGAACACTGGTGCTAAAAAGATCAAAGGGAGTGTGGGATGAGCACACAGTGTGGTTAGTCCGCCAGACAAAGGGGTCCTCCAAACATTGGAGGAAGCTCCTCCGTGCCCAGCAGGCTAGCTCAGGGGACTGGTAGGAAAGAACCATTCATTCTCGACCATCCCCACACCAGCCCTGTGACCCTGGCAGATACTTCTCTATTTCCTTCTGATTGTTCCTTCTTAGGTCCTTGTAATAGAAATTGGAGATGACAACAGGTGATTGTGTGGTTTCAGAGAGGACAACACAGAGGCACTTGGGACCCTTCCAGTGTCAGCATGTGCCACACTGAGGAGAGAGAGAGTTGAGGCATCTCAGAAGCTAGATGGGAAGGAAACCTGAGGGAGAAGGAGCAGTATATTGCTGTATCAACTAATACAGGACATGGGGTTCCAAATCAGAGATGGATGGGCCTGCAGACCCTAAAGAAGTTAGGAAACTGGAAACTGTCCTGTCCTAACAGCCATACTGTGGGACACAACAGGAAGTGGGGGGTGAGGTCAGAGTTAAAAGATAATATTAAGGGAGGGATAAAAGCAGAAGAGAGGTGACCTGTGACTTCGCTCATTGGGTTTCTTTCCAAATCCCTCCCTCCCTCTTCAGTTTGGTCTGTGTCCTAGATGCTGCCTGCTGGGAATTCTCTTTCCTTGCTGCACTCTCAAGAAAGGTCTAAACAGATCTGACCCAGGAACCAGCCTAGATCTGACCCAGGATCTCAGATGGCTGTAAGGCAAGCACAGAGATAGCTGACAAGTCCCACAAGGTCAGGCACTGCCAGTAGAAGTGAAACATAGCAACCTTTACTCCCAGAATTCTTGACTCAGCTGGTGAAGACTTGGACTGGACTCTAGGTTCAGGTGATCTTCTCTTTACCTATGCCACCTTAAATTCCCCTTTCTGTCCTGCCTCAGTACCACAGACAAGGCTCTAAGTTGGGCTTGGAACATGATCCTAGAAGCTAACTTCTGAACTCACCAATCTAAGGATTAGTCCCAAAGTTCAGAACAACCTGCAAATCACCTTGACCTTTCTTCCTCTGATCTCCCTTTTTCCTGGTTAGCTCAAGCTCTCAAAAAACTTTGAGGATTAATTTGTAAATTTTACATGAAAGAGAGATCAGAAGTAAGAATTGACGCAAGGTAAAGATAGTCTAATAAGTAACTTTCTTAAGCTCATGTCATTAGCAGTTAGATAAAATGGGAGAAAAGATTCTGTTCAAAATAGCTGCACACTACCAAGAGTTTGGAAAACAGTATGGGTGCCAGGCAGTGGTGGTGCACGCCTTTAATCCCAGCACTTGGGAGGCAGAGGCAGGTGGATTTCTGAGTTCGAGGCCAGCCTGGTCTACAGAGCGAGTTCCAGGACAGCCAGGGCTACACAGAGAAACCCTGTCTTGAAAAAACAAAAGAATAAGAAAGAAAGAAAGAAAGAAAGAAAGAAAGAAAGAAAGAAAGAAAGAAAGAAGAAAAGAAAAGAAAGAAAGAAAACAGTTTGGGTGACTCTTACCAAAATAATATCACCCTTAGGAGTAAAGTCATTGTGTTCTGGGTGGAAGCATCCCCTGTTGCAAAGATGCACAATCTCAATGTAATTTAACATGATAGGTTCTGCCTGGCAGTGATGGTGCATGCCTTTAATTCCAGGAGATAGAGGCAGACAGATCTTTGAGTTCCAGACCTGCCTGATCTACAGAGTGAGTTCCAGGACAACCAGGGCTACACAGAGAAACCCTGGAGGGAGGGGGGAGTTCAATTTTTAATTTACTAATGAGATTTGTAATTCATAAAATGTTGGTTTAGATTACTGTGTTTAAACAAACAAACAAACAAAAAACCACAAGAAGTTTGAAAAAAGAAGACTCAGGAATTGGTAGTATAGCCTGCTCTCCCAAATGCTACCCAAGTGCAACAATTAGATCACTGAGACTGGGAGACAAGTGCTGAAGCCAAAAAAGGTCGCGTGAGATGTCAGTGTGTGTGGTCAGTGGAGGACCACACAGACCACCAAACAGTCCTGTGATGACCAGCCAGTTATTTGGCGGAAAAGTTAGGTTACAAACTTCACACCTTCCATAAAACTCAATTTCAACTGAACTGATTACAAAAAAAAAAAAAAGCTAATGGTAAAATATATAGGTAATAAATTGTCTTAGAAGTTTAAAACTGGAAAACCTTTAAGATACTACACATGTACATAATTTTTTAGAGGAAATTAACAAGCATGCCTACCTCAAAAAAAAAAAAAAAGTTTAAAGCCCCAGATAGCAATAGGAAAATATAACCTGTGATCCAGAACCCGAAGAATGGAGAAATGCAGCAGACATGACAGAAGGGAGAGTGCTGCTGCCTTGGGTGTGTGCTTAGCTACTGAGCTAAGCGAAAGTAGGGTAGACAATTTTTTAAAGGACTAATGCAGATTCTTTTAAAATGGACCACAATGACTAAGAAATAAAGAAAAAAACCTAAGAAAATGTAAATTGCAGTGCCTGTAAGATACTGCTTGCTTGAATTAACAAAGATTAAAAGATCCCAAGATGCATCTGCTGAGCACCTTGCCTGCCACAGCCTCTTCTGAGGGCTGTTTGACAGATAGCTATCAAACGCAGAGACAGAGAGAGGGAGAGAGAGAGACAGAGACAGAGACAGAGAGACAGACAGCGGGGGGGGGGGGCTGCCTCTGCCTCTGATCACTCGATCTTATTTCTAGTAAGTTATCCTAATGAAATAATTGGTCACATCCATAAAGAATGCTCATGATAGCAATATTATTAGAGCATAAAATGGAGACTATTTAAAAGAATTGGCTAAACATGATCCATCCATATGACCAAACGTTTTAAAATTCTTTTAAAGATTTTGAAAAATGCCTATAATTGTAAACGTGGTGCATATATTGGTAAACGAGCACACAAAAATAGTTTACAAAGATATATACCAAAATATATTCTGCTACACTTTCTAAAACGTTTGTAAGATATTTACTTTATGGGAACAAGCACTGGCAGAGTCCATTTAGGAAACCTGCTGCTCATATCAAGGGCCCCTTCAGGAAGCCCCTTCCACAAACACTGTTCTCGCACTGTGAGCTCAACGGTGTGTGACCATGTGCCTAGTTGATCAGTGAACTCCGTAAGAACACATTACAAGTAATTAATCTTTGTCCTTAGAGCAGGGCACATTCTAGAGACTCAACAAATACTGTTACATGAGTGGCCAGATTCTCAGTTTTCCTCGAATATATGCTGAAATCGACCCTAAAAGGAATCTCCAAGCCCCATACTATATACCCAGAACTGAGGTGAGGGGACAAGGGTCTATGACTGGACACTGGATCTGGATTTCTTTCGTAAGGCAGAGCAGCATGGTGTTCCCCAGGCAAGTTACCTCACTGCTGTGGGCCACTCAGGTCTGAAATGGGCCACTGCACTTCCTAAAAGCACTGTGTGCTAAGCAACACAGGCCACACCTACGGTGCAGCTGAGTGGCAAACACAACACAGGAAACACTTCAAAATAGAAAGCCTTGAAACCTTAGGCAACCCCTACTCCCTTGCAGGACTTGTCCAAGGAGGGCAGTGGCTGTGACTGTGGCTACTCTTTGGGGCTTGGTGTTGGCCCCTCCTGCTATTCTACGCACCAGTGCGGTCTCTCCTTCCCCTTCAGTTGGCCCTTCCACCTGCTACTTGAGAGTAAGACGCCCAGTGCCCTTCCCCCAAGAAGCGGAGCACTAGCGATGAGACCCCGAGTGCAGAGGAAGAGCTTCAGGTGGAACCCAGAGCTTTGCAGAACTGGCTAGGGAAGGGTACTGCGTGCTTGAAATTCGCGCTCCTGTGTACCGCCTTTCAGCTAGGAATTGGTTTCTCACCTAAAAAGTGAGATAATAGGACCTAATGGGGGAAGATGGGTGTTCGGAAATCACTGCAGGGAAAGTGCGAGACGCTGGAGCCCTCGCAGGAGGAACGGGCAAACGCCCAGAGCCACCGTGGGCCGTGTGGTTCGTTGTTTTGTTTCCAAATTCCAAAGTTGTGTCGACTTTTCTTGGCCCTAGCCTAGGCCTTCAACCGAGGGTCATTTCAACGGAACCAGGTTGCCTTTCTCTCCATTCGCGTTGGGCACGCACGACTGGGGACTTAATCAGCAGAACTGGACGAAAATGTCTCGTGTGCTGGCGTCCACGCCTGCGTCCACGCAGGAACAGGAGCCACTACGGTGCGGGAAAACGCTTGTCAGGAATGCCTGCCTTCGGAGACACTGTCTCCCAAGGCTCCTTCTTCCTCCAGCCCCTTCCCAGGTGTAGAGTTTGAGCCAAACCAACGGAATCCAGAGCTTCGGAAAGGGGTCTGTGCGGGAGGGGCAACTGCGCCCCGGAGCCACTGGTTTGGGGATAATTACTTTTAATGTCAGAAAGATTTAGTTTAATATCATCTCTATTAGGCTGCCGGGAGGGTAATTAAACGGGACGCGTCGCAGCCGGCAAACAGATGGCGTCTGCTTGCTCCGAGGCCGCGGGCAAACAGCGCAAAAGTCATCGCTTCCCATGTCCCCCCATTGATGCCCCCAGCCCTTCTCCTAGTCAGTAGTACAGAATCTTCAATCTTGGGCCCCCAAACCCACATCATCCCGGGTCCCCACCTGGGCCTTCCCTCTGGGCCTCTGCTGTGGAGTGGCTGTGAGCGGTGGATGGCTTTGAACGAGAATGAGGGTGTGGAGGACTTTTTGACTGGGTGCACACACCCCATCCCCACCCGCCTGGCAGACTCATCAGCAAATGATTCTGAGCTGAGGACACTTCTGAAAGTGTGAGTTGGGTCCTCACTGTCAGTCACTTCATTTGGAGTGGCGGTCTTGGACATTTTTCTGCCTGGTAGAGACCAGCCCCTCCCTCCAGGCAGAGAAGGTCTGGGGCTCTGTACTGGCATAATGTTGCCTGAGGATATTTGCCCTGTGCTGAGTGTGCAGACTCACGACGTGGAAATCTGCAGGCGTCTGGGTTTGACTGGGCTCGCAGGCGAACATGTGAAGTCAAATTTTTTGAAAGGGTCCCTTGGGTGGGAGAACATCAGAGGTGAGCGCACCCCGTGGGAGTCTACTTCATGTGTACATGAAGGTGTGTTCAAACCTGCAGTGAGGTCCTAAGGGTGGAGTTTTGTTAGGATGTGCGTGGTGGTGGGTCCTCGTCGTCCTCATCGTCCTGTTGCCTCAACCTGGACGTTCGCTCCCTAAGGCTAGCGACTCTGCTGAGTCATCACTTCCAGTCTTCTTTTTGGGCAGGGCTCATATCAGCAGAAGCTAACTAACATAAGGAAGGGCCTGGGAGACCGACATGGGCATGGTTATCTCAGTCCAGAACAGGGTTGGGTTTTTTTTTTCTTTTTCTTTCTTTCTTTTCTTTTTTTTTTTTTTCTGATTCCTTTCATAACATTCTTCACGTGAGCACTCCACCTTTGACTTGTGAAAAGAGAGCTTGGAGTCTCAGACCCAGGAAAGATATCAACTTGAGGAAAGAGCACCTGTACACCCTGTGGTTTGGCCTGGGCTGGTTTCCAGGATTCTAAACCTCCTGCCTTTAAGGAAAGGAGATTCAGCCTGGCGTGGTGGCGCACACCTTTAATCCCAGCACTGGATAAGCAGAGGCAGGCTGATCTCTGTAAGTTCGAGGCCAGCCTGGTCTACAAAGCGAGTCCAGGCAGGGCTGGTTACACTATGAAACAAGCCTGTCTCCGGGAAAGGAAAAATAAAGAAGGTTCGATCCAGTTCAACGCAAGAGCCGGAGTTCCTGAAACCGTTGTCTCCCGTAAGTTCATCTAAGTGGTTGAACTAGCCTCAGGCGTGAGAAAAGATATTTAGGCCACCCCTTCCCAGAAAACTAAGCTGATCTGGTTAGGTTATTTTGTTTTGGGGTTCACATTTATTCTGAAAAATATCCCCCCCCCAAGCTATAAAAGTAGGAGGGTAGCAGCCTCTCGTGGAATGTGGCAGCACACGGAGCTTTCCTGCTCCTCCCTCCTACAGGCCAGTACTCAGGCATAGCCAGAGTTATTCTACCCTCTGACCCCTGGGGATCTCGAGACCCTTAACTCCCTACCAAATCCTTTCTCCAGCTCGGGAGAGAGAACTTTCCCAGTAGCAGGCAACCAGGTTGCTATTCTGTATTATTCATGTCCAGGATCCTTTGAAACAGGCCTGGCGAACTTTGTGGAAGTTGTCTGCCAGATTCTTTGGCTCATTGCCCCCTCACATCTCCTCCAGTCCGGTCCTCAGTTGGCTCCTTGGGCCGAGCGCATCCAGACCCTTGCAGGCCCGTGGTTCTGCTTTGGGGTCCTGAGGATCTCTTCTTTCCCGTCCCAGCTTCTGGTCCTCCTGGAGAGAGGGGCAGCGTCTCGAGGCAGGCTCTGTGCGCCTAGCAGGTGTCCGTCTGCAGTGGCAGAGACCCGACTTCCGACGCCCAGGGGTTTCTAAAAGTCAACGCTAAAACGCGCGGTAGGGATCGGAAAGGAAATGAGGAGATAGCTTCGCATTTCATTTAAACGAATTTTCTTTACTCTGAAGAAGAGTAAAAAACAAAAACGAGAGTAACAGAATGTTAGCCTCAAAGGCAAAGGAAACGTCGGAGCTGGAGAGTCCGAGGGTAACCGGTTCCAAGTACTTCAACCTCAGTCATAGATAGGAATAACTACGAAGAGATATAAAATTCGGAACTTGTTACCTCCTCCGCAGACTCAACGGGTCCTGGGGCGGTGACGTCAGCAAAGGTCGAGGAAGGCCAAGTCAAAACTGGTCCAGGGCCCTCGCCTCCTGCTGAAGCCTTGTGGCCTGATGGCCCAGTGCGTCCAGAGGCGCAAAGGCGGCTTTTTACATTCGGAAAAAAAAGAAAACAAAGTTACAAGTAAACTTCGTTAATTTCAAACAACCACAAAAAGAATTCCACAAAACGAGCCCCAAGATGCAAAGAAATGCGGAAAGGCAAGGGTACAGGGGGCCGAGGGACAGGCAGGGACGCGGGGAGAGGCTGCGGCGCGTGGACCCACGTTCCTCCTCTGGGCTCCTCGCTTGAAAACACAAATCCTTACAAATCGCACTTACCCTCCGTGACGCCCGTGTTGTCAGGACTTTGCAAACCAAGGAACTAAGCATTAAAGGTGACAGAGGGCAGGGGAAGGGAGCAAACTGGCTCTCAACTACCTCGGAGCCCGTCGGACGTGGAAGCACACGGTCACGGTCAGAAGGAAGCCAGCAAAAACCATCTTGGCAAGTCTGCGGTGAACGCCCGCCCTTCCCCCACTCCAGCACCCGGGTTCCACTCCCACTTCGACAGCGGTAATTGAATTGTCACCTGCTCCTGTCCCGCCCCAGGCCTCCGGGCCACTTGGGAAGCTCGGCCTTGCCAAGCGCCCCGGGCCAAGGGAGAGTGGCGTAGTGGAGCCGGAGCCCCAGAAGTAGTGGGGTTACACACGTCTACGCGGAGAGGCGCACCGGACACAGTAATTAGGAGCAATTCACACGCTCTCGGGCGCACGGAAACTTCTTGTCACGACATTTGCAACGCTCCTCCTCGCGCACTCCTTCCCTGGCGCCCCCTCCCATCCGGCAGGCACTCAGCAGAGCGTGCGGAGTTTCGAATCTTTCGGACACTGTAGAATGAGGGGCTCCCCGGGCGCGGGCCCGGCCAATCAGAGCGCCGACTGTCTCCCCTGGCCAATGACAGGCGCCACATTGTTGTCCAATTCTGTCTAATGGAGCCCTGAGGAGCAACAATAGAGCGGGCGAGCGGCTCATTGAGAGCTGGCAGCGCCGGACTACCCGGCCCGGGCGAGCGCAGCGTCCCAAGCGCACCGAGGGGGCGCGGGTTCCACCCAGCTGGCCCCCGGTCCCGAGGGCCCTCCGGGGTGTTGGACTGCTGTGTTCCCAGAGGGGTCCGGAAGTTCGGACATGGTGGCTGAAGGAGGGTGACGTGGTCAGAGAAGGGGCCGGGGGCAAAGGGACGTGGCCGAGAGAGCCGCGGCGCGAGCCGAGCTGGGCGACGCGTGCTGCGCCAACGGAGGAGGAGCCCGGAGCTCGAGACAGGTAGGGGAGGGCCGGAGGCCGAGCAGGGGAGGGGACCCGGCCGGTGGCCGAGGGCGAGGCCCAGGCCCTGCGGGCCTTAGGGACTGCGTGCTTAAGGGTCTGCGGGAAGAGGCTCCGGAGCACCCGGAGCTCTGGGATTCTCAGACGGAGACCCCAGGAGCGGCTCACGGCTCTGGCGTGGACCCGGGCTGCGTGGCGGGGAGTGGAGGCCGCGGAGGAAGCAAGGAGAGGGGCCTGCTGGGCCTTCTGCGGCCGCAGGTGGGACTCTCGGATCCCTTCAGGGTCAGTTTCGGAGACGACTTCCTGGCCTCCTTGAGGCCTGCTAGGTTGTGCGAGTCCCAGAACCCTAGCCCGAGATCAAAACTCTGGAACCTGCGCACAAGCGGGATCCCAAGAGGTCCCAGGATGAGGAGGGAGTGTCTGAGGACTCAGTCCCTAAACTGAGAGGGGTGGGGGTTGGGTAGGAGGCGTTGAGCAAAAAGAATTCCGCTCCTGCGAAGTCTAACTTTTCAGAAGATATGCCTTTCTTCTGATTACTCCAGTCTAGAAGTCTAAACCCCAAGCCACAGGTTTCGCCCTATCCCCACCCTACCTTTTGCTGGAGAGTTTTTCCTATGCAGCACTGTCGACCTCGGTCCGGGTCACCGTATCGGTTGTTTCTGGATTTTTTCCTTGTTACTCAACTAATCTTTGAGCTAGGGTGGCCGGACCAAGGAAAGTTTCTTCTGATGGGGTTTCTCTTTTCTCAGCTCTCCTACACTCGGTTCTGTGGAATAGATGCGTCTGTTTCCTCTCCCAACCCTTTAGAGGCTCAGACCACGGTATTTCCAGAATTCTTTTGGCTGTGATCCCAGGGCCACAAGCCGAACTTTGCCTCCAAGTTTTGTCTTCTAGTTCTTACCCTACTTTTAACAGGAAGCTATTCTTCAGTTCCTTTTCGCTCGAATTCCTCTGCTCCCACATTAAAAGCAACAAATAAGACCCCAGCCCAACCTGCTCAACTCCCCACCTCGCCTCCAAATTTCTTTCCCCTTCACCTGTCCACCAAACGGAATGATTTTGCTTTTTTTTTTCTTTGCTTTGCTTTTAACACTCGCTTGTTGGTCCCAAGTTTTCTCTGTAATCTGAGTCCCTTTCAGGCAAACAGTTCTCTTTTCTAGGCTCACCTCAACTAACCTAAGCTTTGGGCATATTTTCTTTCCAAATCTTTACATTCAACTGAACCAATGACTTCCAAACGTTGTCATATTTTTCCCCCTCGGTGGAACTACTGATTCAAACGAAATCTTACACCTGGCATGTAAGTCAGATATAAGAGGTCAGTGATGGGGTGGGGGGTTTTCATGTTTACCGGGAGGTTCCAGTGCACCTCCCCAGCAACTTGACAGCCACTAACCAAACGTGTACAACCAAAGTTTCCCCAAATTTGGGTTTTGCAGCCGCGCTTAAGCCTAGTGCAGTGTACTGCCCTGACTCAGGTCTCCCCATTTTCCCTATGCCAGGTCCCGCCATGGAGCTGCGCTCGGAGCTGCCCAGCGTGCCCGGAGCGGCGACAGCAGCAGCGACAGCGACGGGACCACCCGTGGCATCGGTGGCATCGGTGGCTGCGGCGGCAGCTGCCGCAGCATCGCTACCAGTGAGCGTGGCCGGAGGCTTGCTGCGGGCGCCGCCGCTGCTGTTGAGGGCAGCGGAGAAGTACCCGCGGACCCCCAAGTGCGCGCGCTGCCGCAACCACGGAGTGGTGTCCGCGCTCAAGGGCCACAAGCGCTACTGTCGCTGGAAGGACTGCCTGTGCGCCAAGTGCACGCTCATCGCCGAGCGCCAGCGCGTCATGGCGGCCCAGGTGGCGTTGCGCAGGCAGCAGGCGCAGGAGGAGAACGAGGCGCGCGAGTTGCAACTGCTCTACGGCACTGCCGAGGGCCTGGCGCTGGCCGCCGCCAACGGCATCATCCCCCCGCGGCCTGCCTACGAAGTCTTTGGCTCGGTTTGCGCCACCGACGGCGGGGGGCCGGGAGCTGGAGCGCCCACGGGAAGTTCAGGGGGCGCTGGGGGCGCAGGGGGCTCAGGTGAGAGCGCGGTCACACTGGGGGTGGGGTGGGGTCTGGAAGGAGGAGCCGGGGACACTGGACTGGTGCGCGAGGCCTAGTGGCTTGTTTCTCCACGGACAAAGTGCAGCTCCTTTCCCAGATGCTTCAACTACTTAACTGTGACTCTCCACCTACTCATAAACTCTCTGCCCTGTCTGCAGTTTTTCTACTTTCTTCCTCGCCCTCACCCCAGGCCCCACTTTAAGGCGACACTTTATTTAGCCTTACTCTTGTTAGGGGGCAGGTCCTTAGTTACTGCCCAACTCATTTTGCTGGGCCTTCTCCCCTGGCAGCCGGAAGCCGCCCATCTGTTCTGCTCTGAGCTTCTTACAGGCCACCTCTCTCTTTTCTTCCCAACTCTTCTGAAAGGACCCTCTACAATCCTTCTAATCCGGTACTGCTAAGTACCGGAGACGCCCTCTTTCGTTTCTCAGCAAGATTCCTTTCCTCCTGTTCCTAAGGCATTTTGCACAACCATTCTCTGCGTTCCCTTCGTTCTGGCTCCATTTCTCTCACGCAAGTCGGTTTTCTCATGGCTGGCACTTTTTTGCTCTTTCTTGGATCCCTTTCCCTTGCCTGTCTACTCCCAGCATAAACCCACCTTTTGGACTCGAAGGTGAGGGAGGCAGTTAAGTGATGGAACGGGCTCGCCTCTCAGACTGGAAGAAGGGAATTTCTTAGGAATTTTGAAAACCGTCGGCTAGAAAGAGGATGTAACTTATTTTGTCTGCAGAGAGGCTTAGGACCTAGTCCCCTAAGGCTCCCTCTCTCCAGATTGAGAGGCCTAAGGCAGGGTTGGCCAATGAGGTAATATAGATACAAGTTCTCTTTTCTCGGATTTGAACTTTGACAAGGCCACTTCTGTAGGGCGGGGTGAAATGGGAAGGGAGTTGAAGTGTTAGGGCACAGGTGTAAGAAGAGCGTACTGAGCATTGTTTTTAGGGTGTCAGGTGGTGGTGGTGGTATCTGAGCACAAAACAAGTGTAAGCCTAGGAGGAGAGCTGTAAGGTCTTGGAGAAGAGGTAAAATAAAAACTGGAGCCCTGTCAAAAATAGTTTGGAAGTCGAGAATGAGAGGAAACTTGCATTCAAAGGCTGACGTGTCGTGGGTCCCGTGTTCTTAATCTCTCCTCACATCTCCGTTTTTTCCCTCCTCTCAGAAGCCAAGTTGCAGAAGTTTGATCTGTTTCCCAAGACGCTGCTTCAGGCTGGCCGCCCAGACAGTCCGCCGCCGCCGCCGCCAGGGAAGCCCTTGTCGCCCGACGGCGTGGACTCAGGTCCCGGGACTTCGTCCCCGGAGGTGCGGCCCGGCTCAGGCTCGGAGAACGGAGACGGCGAGTCCTTTTCCGGGTCGCCTCTGGCCCGGGCCTCCAAGGAGGCGGGTGGCAGCTGTCCTGGGAGCTCGGGCGCCGGCGGTGGCGGCGAAGAGGACAGCCCCGGCTCCTCCAGCCCCCTGGGTTCCGAATCGGGTTCGGAGGCTGACAAAGAAGAAACCGAGGCTGTACCGACTCCAGGGCTGGGCGGCGGGCCGGGGCCGCGGCAGCGGACGCCGCTGGACATCTTGACGCGCGTCTTTCCGGGCCACCGGAGAGGCGTCCTGGAGCTGGTGCTGCAGGGCTGCGGCGGCGACGTGGTGCAGGCCATCGAGCAGGTGCTCAACCACCACCGCGGAGGCCTGGCGGCCGGCTTGGGCCCTGCCGTGCCGCTGGAGAAGGCCGCGGTGAGCGCGGCTGCGGCGGTGGAGGACGCGTGGCCCGGGCGAGTGGAGGCCGCAGCAGCCGGAGGAGCCGGGCTGCCCACTCCTCTGCAGACCGGGCCCGCCGCACCCCCCCACCATAGACCCTTGCTGGCCGGGGCCATGACGCCAGGGGCGCTGGGCTCGCTCAGCAGCCGCTCCGCCTTCTCGCCGCTGCAGCCCAACGCCAGCCACTTCGGCGCCGATGCGGGCGCCTACCCTCTGGGCGCTCCGCTCGGCCTGAGCCCGCTACGCCTGGCCTACTCGGCGGCGGCGGCCCACAGCCGCGGCCTGGCCTTCATGGCGCCCTACTCCACGGCCAGCCTGGTGCCCACACTCGGCTTCCGGCCGCCCATGGACTACGCCTTCAGCGACCTCATGCGCGATCGCTCAGCCGCCGCCGCCGCCGCCGCCGCAGTGCACAAGGAGCCCGGCTACGGGGCCGGGCTGTACGGGCCCATGGTCAATGGCACCCCGGAGAAGCAGTAGGGTACCGGGCTCGGCAGTCCGGCCACCCCGAAACATCGACCCAGCCTGCTCCCACAGCTGCGGGCCCCTCCTCGCCCTGCCCCGCGCCCTCCGCTCACAGTTGGCTTTAGGGGCTTGTTTGGGAGGGTGGGTGGGTGGGAGCACCTCAGCTGACCGCACAGGTGTCCTCAGAGGAGCCTTGTGGTCTGGGTGCTGCTCCTGCCTCGGGCCACCTTCTCCAGACCTGCTCGCCTTGTTGTCAAGAGGCTGGGGATCCCTAAGAACCGCCCGTCCCTGCTGCTCCCTCTGCTCACCTCTCCAGCCCGCGCTCAGGTGGATGGCAGGATGGATCAGTCTCTTGTGTGTCCTCCAATACCCATTCCCCTTTCGTTTAAAAAAAAAAACCTCTCTAACAAATATAAATTTAGGATGTATACATCTCTTGGCACTGAGTCGAGTCTTTGGGACACATATATATCGGTATCAATTGTTTAAAAAAAAAAAGGAAACGTTCTAAGGTGCACTTTCCTCGTTGCGGTATTTGTCGCTCTCTATGTTGCTTATGCCGATAAGCATGGGTTTCCTTGGTGCAGTGTGAGTTTTTATATATGTATAAATCTATATATAATCTATACATATATATATACAAGCCAGTGTATAATGTTATAAAATGGAATTCTAAGTTATTAATTGTAATCTGTAGGTGACCTCGGTATTAACGTGAAAAACATTCAAAAGTCAAAGCAAAAAAAAAAAGGACAAAATGGAAAAAATTAGACTATTCGCGCATTGTACGTATCGGGTTTTATAGCTGAAATCTACTGTATGCTGGGGGGGAACCCTGCGGACCCCTGGCCCCTGGCCTGCGGCTGTTCTCCAAAGCGGTCCAGGCTGCGCTGAAGCGGTGAGTGAGCCAGAAGCTCCGGGACTCGCCAGCGAGCGACGCTGCGCAGAACTGCTCACTTTGTGCTTTCCTTTGCATAGGTATGAGCTAGAAATAAATGTTATTTTCTAAATAAAGTAACGCTCGAATCCCGTTCCGCTCCTCAGGCGGCTGGGAGGAAAAGCTTTTAATTTCCCTCTGGGGCCGTGGTGGCCCGGAGTCACGGATCGCGCCTGTGCCCCCGACACTGAAGGGACCAAGACAGGAAGCTGCGGGGCGGCGCCTGGGACCGCGCAGTGGGGGGCGCGACTGGAAAGCTGCCCTTGCGGTGTCGCGAGGGCGTGGTGAGCGTCGCCTGGCCAGGCGCAGGTTCCCGCACCGCAGGCCGGGTCCCGGTTCTTCCCCTACGCAGATGCCCTAGCTGCGGTCCTGGACGCACAGTGCACTCTTGGCTTCTTGAGAAGCATTGGGGTCCAGGGCGCTGGGCGGGGCGGCTGGGAGACGACCTGCGACACTTCTTTTTGCCAGGACCTGCGGCCTGAGAGTTACTCGGGTCGTAGAATGCCGCCTTCGCCAGATGCAGTGTACTGAGAGTGGCGGGGAAGACGCCCCTTCGGGCCAGGCCACCGTGTACTTCTTGTGAATTAGCTGCCCCTCTTCCGACCCCCATATCCGACCTCACATCCCTCCCTCCTGCTCTCTGCAGGGTCACTCCTCCACTCCAGGAAATAGGGTGCCCCCTCCCCTAGACTGGGCCCGGAGACATCCCAAGGTAAACTTCTGGGGACGGCTCGAGTTCCGCCAGGCGGTGAAACTTAATAGCAGGACAAGAAAACGGTTTAATAAAGAAGGGCTTTAATAGGGAACTAATTTGATTGAGTTGCCTAATTCCACTTTAATTGGAAAGGGGGTTCGGCTGTTTGGTTATAAAGTGTGAGGGTGACGATGAGATGGAGGGAGGGGGTGAGAGCGAGAAAAGAAAGATGCGGGCAAGAAAGAGATGAGTTCGGGAAAAGAATGAAGGCGGAGGAGGTTAAATGAATGGAGCGAGTTAAGAAAAAAGCAGGGGTGGGGGAAGTACGCGGCCGCTGCCCCCTCAAGCCTTGCGCCCACTCCCACTCCAACTTTCCCGGGCCTTCCAGGCCTTGCTCAATCCGGCAGTCCCCACCGCCCCACCCAGGTTTCTGCTCTCGGGCTGCATGGAAGAAGCTAAGATCTGCAAGATCCCTTGGTTTCAGGAGGGACCCACACTGGGGTCCCTGAAGCGCCTGGATTGCTTTGCAATGTTCGGGTCAAATTCAAGAAGCGAAGCCCCAGTTTATTCCCAAGAATATCTGTGCTCCGCTAGTTTCGAGATGGTTGTTGTTTGTTCACCCTCAGCCAAGTTTGCCCTATTGCCCTGTTTTAGGGAGGAGGAAACGTGTCCGGAAGAATAATGTCAGGATCTCCTCTCCAGGTGCCCTCGCCCGGCGCCCGTGGGTCTACTTTTCTATTAGATCCTTGCACACAGGTGGCTTTACAGGCGCACGGTGGAGGGTCCCCAGAAACATCCTTCTTGTGTCCCTACGTGACTTGTCTGGAAGATCCAGATAGCTGCTACCCTAAGCTGGGGCCCTCAGCACCTACGGTAAAACTAGGGAATGGATCATGAGCAGAGGAATCCGAGCAGTGGGTACTGACGCCTCTCCTTGGTGTCGCTCATCTTGGTGACTCAGGCCGGTCAATCAGAGCCTGGTGAAGGTGGTGCGCCCCTGACCCACAGCCTACTGCGCAATCGGACCACGCAGAGAGACACCACGACCCTCCTGGAGTAGCCCAGATCAGAGCCCGGTCACTTCCACCCAGGGGTGTCTCGTGGTGAATGAGTGAGCAGGGGCAATCCAGAGACTAGGCTTCCCTGCTCTTTCCTAACGTCTGCACCTGGGACATACCGTGGGAGAGGTCCCTGGCCTCGCATCTGTCTGAGGTGGTAGCGGAGCCAATGCCAACGTAGGGGAAAGCAGCATTGTAGTTGCTTCCCTGGTTTCTGTTGTCCATGTTTATTCTCAAATTATCAGGAAGCCAGCTGGAACCGGCACTGGCCTGGGCACTAGGAAGACTCAGACTGGGACCACTGCGGTTATGTCAGGCTGGTGGGGAGACAGCTTCCTTCGCGGGGAGTAGTGGTTTAAAACTTCTCATCTTCCTCCTCTACTACCCCTACCAAGTGCCTAATGTGCCCGGTCCTGTGCTGAGCATACTCCAGATAAGTGAGAAGGTGTAAGGAGCTGGTGGGCATGTTCCACCACTGGCTGGTTATCCAGTACCCATACAAAGTATGCATAGCTGTATGCTAAATCCAGTTATGGGACCTACTTTACAAGTGTATGTCTGAGACCATCAGTGGTGGAATGACGCTGTAGTTGCAACTGAAACCATGAGGAGAGGCATTCCATTCTGTGCCTCAGAGAAGCTACCCCAGGGAGGCAAGTGAGGCCAGGTGCTTAACCTGGCTGCCACCTCTATTAAATGGTGCGAATAGTATATAATCTGTTTCTCTGGGCACCGTGGAGGAGTCAATAATGTGTAAACAGCTCTTAGCTTGGTGCTTGCTCACTAGGCGTTTACTATTATGATGCTTTATCCTTTGGTGTGGGAACTGCCCCATTTAAAAAGAAAAGCAAGATCCTCAGAAGAACTGGGCCATAGGATGAAGTCCTGCTTGTAAATCCCGAGTGTCCTGTCTTATGGAAGACACTTGGCCTAGATCTACAGGACCAACAGGCACATCAGAGAGGATGATTCTGTAAAGGGTACTAGGGAGAGATGAGGCTAGGTGCAGGGAACACGGGCAGCATCGGAACATGGTTAGGAAGTTGGCGGGGGACTTAGGGTTAAGCAGAGGGGCTATAGAGATTAAACTGAGATCAGATGTCAGGATGGAGTCTCTGCCTGAGGAGTCCGAGGAGGATCGTGGGTTTTAGAGTGAGGCGTAGACAGCCATGGGCAGCATAGTGGGCATACATGTGCATTCTGTAGATTCTCTGGAGAAAGGACGAACCTTTCTGAGATGGGGACATGAAAACTGATAGTGCAGAAAAATGCTCAGTGGGAGTAGGAAGGTGGCTGTCGAGAGGCGGAATTCTCTGCTGGCCCAGCCTTGGGGAGTCCGGAAGGATCCCCAGGTGTCTGGGCTGGGAAGGGCAGCTTAACGGTGTGAGACCCTCAAGCAGAGGCAAGATCAGCCGGTGAGAGAAAGGGTTGTTGTACATACAGTTTGTGCTTACAGATTATCTGGGGGTGGACATGAGAGGGTGGAAAGAGTCAACGCCTGGGCTTCAGCAGGGGCTTTGTGGAGGGAGTGAAGAGGCGAAGACTCCCTAGAGAAACGCTGTTGGAGGCTGTGGGTCTGGGATGGGTGTGGAGCCCAAGGTACCACCTCTCATTATTTCTGTTCATGCCGAGAGAACTGGCATCTTAGAATCATTTTCTTAATGCTCTGCATCCTGTAAAAGCCATCGTTCTGGGACAGGAATCTAGGCAGTTCTCCCTGGACTTACTGGGAAGCTCAAATTTCAGGGCCCCTTGTGTGTATAGTAACTCCCTTTCAACATTCTGCCCCTTATTCCCTATCTGATGGTTCAATTCTGCTGCTTTTCTCCTCTCCATTTGTACGACTCCCTGGGACTCTACACCCCAGTTATGCCAAGCTTCTCAGATTCCCATTTTTGTACCCACAAGTCCCTCTGCTTAGAAAGTCCTTCCACCCCCACCCCACCCACTCATTCTGAGGACTTTTCTCCACTCCTCCAAGCCCCAGTTTCTCAGGTATTATGACATGATTGAGCTTCAGAGCTGCTCACCTGGGCAGGCCCCTCTCAGGGTCTTGTAGCTGTATCTGTGGTAAATGACTTCTTCAAGCTTCAAGTCCTACTAAAACTATGTCAATTGCTGCCCAGTCTGTTCCTATCTTTTCCTTTGTTGGATAATAAATGCTTCCAAATTTAATGATTTCAGACAAGAAACATCTCATTACCTTACAATTTTTATGGATCTGGAATTTGGTCCACAAGTGGATAGCCCCCCCCCCCCCCCCCGTATTGTAGATTGACATCCCCTGGTGGTATTAGGCTGATTGGTGTGTTGGCCTGGAGGCTCTGAGCTGAGTGACAGTCACAAGTCTGATGCCTTGTATGGATGATTGTGACTGGGCCCCAGTATGTAGTCCTTCACTTGTGGTGGCCTCAGGATGTCAGGCTTTCCACATGGTGACTCGTGACTCTGAGGCAGGTGCTCCAGCAAGCAAAGGGAAAGTTGTGTGTCTTTTATAACCTATCATTTACAGGTCAGAAAATACAAGATTGTTATCGTCTCATGACATGTCACCAAGGTCACACTGACTTGAAATGATTTATTCTTTCTTTTCCTTTTTTCTCTTCCTTCTTTGTGAAATTGTAAAACTAAGTATCCTGAGTGCGTCTTGAGAACAGCCGAGCCAGCTGCTCAAGGACTGTCTGTTGAGCTGGTTCTCTGCATGTGTTAGAGCAGCTACACTCTAGGGTGTCAGGCAGCCTTTCTCCAAATGACAGAGAAGGGCTTGTCGTGGCTGCCAGTGGCTTCGGGCTTATGCTCAATTTCCCTCTCCTATATTTGAATAAACCATCTTGGAGCTGACTCATTATGAATACTTTGTCCCCTGTCTTCCCTTCATGACTGCATGGCTGGGGCTAAGCCATGGCCTCACCTCTGAAGAGGGGCAGGATGCCAACTGGCCTAACCAAATCACACAAGCCAAAAGATAGGATAAATGGTTTCTCAGAAGAAAACCGAGTGCCTTTGTGGGAGCACGTGGGGTGGTACTAGAGCAATCGGGGGCTCCCTGCAGGTGGAGCTCAGGTACCCGGGCTTCTGCAGAGGAGGGGAGCCTGCTGGAAATCTGGGCCTTCAGGACAGGGAATGTTTGCTCATTCCAGCTCTAAATAGTTCCTGTTTTACCATTTTAGGGTCAAATTTTTATAAAGTCACTTGCCTTTCTGTTCTCTCTCCTGAGGAGCAAACAGATGCTCTGAGCTGCCCCTTGACTCAACATCCTCCTCATGGTGGTCTCTAAGGGACAATATTTAGTGAGATTCACTAGCTTTTCCCTAAGACCCTTCTGATTACATGTGTGCATCACCATGCCTGGCCTGAAATTTGTTTTTACATGCCTCAAAATTAGGTGAAACACATATGGCAAATGTTAATAAAGTCACGTGATGGAATTTATTATATTTCCTGTATTTTCTCGTACACTCGAAGTTGTGAAGAGCAGCTTTTGAAATTCATAAACACATCAGAAATCCCTCCTGCCTGCTTCCTGCGTCGCCCTGTCTCCACCATCTGACCTGACATTCTCAGCCTAGAGTTTCCTCTTTTGTTATCCTATCAAATGTGTTCTGTTACCCACCTCCTCTCTTAAAGCCTCTTTCCCACCACCTCATTAACCCTTTTCTAGTTTCCTGGTCTCTACCCACGCTTGCTCTCAATATTTAATAATCAGGATTCACATCCCACTTGTTTGTTTGTTTTGTTTTGTTTTTTGAGACAGTGTTCTCTATATAGTTCTGGCTGTCCTGGAACTCTCTGACCAGGATGGGCTTGAACTCAGAGATCCACCTGCCTCTGCCTCCTGAATACTGGGATTAAAGGCTTGAGTCATCGCGCATGGCTCAAAATATTTTTTCAAATATTTGTTTTGATTTATGTGTATGAGTTCCTTCTACCTGTATTTCTATGCAGCTAGTGTATGCAGACACCTGAAGAGGGTGCCAGAACCCCTGGAAATGGAGTTAGGAAAGGTGGTGCGCCCCAGGACAGGCGGATGCTTGGTCCTCTGCAAGTCTAACACTGGCTGTTGACTGCTGATCCAACTCTCCAGATCCTTGAAATAGTTTTAATTTAAATTCCCTGGATACTAAAGGATGGCCAACACTTTAAAAATGGTTATTATACATTTGTATTTCTTCTTTTGAAAATGGTTTGTTCAGTTCATTGGCCCACTCGTTTATTGATTGGTAGGAGCTTTAAAAACAGTTCTGTGAAGAATGCTATTAGAATTTTGATGGGGGTTGCATTCAGTGTGTAGGTTACTTTTGGTAGTATAGAGATCTTAATAATTCTGCTGAACCAGACCAGGCCAGCCAGGGCTACAGAGAGAAACCATGCCTTGAAACCCCCCCCCCCCGTGTGTGTGTGTGTGTGTGTGTGTGTGTGTGTGTGTGTTTCTTATTTTTTTCTTGAAGGTTTGTTATTGGTGTATATCTTTCTATATTTTTCTATATTTCTATAATTTTTTCTTGTTGATTTTGTGTCTGGCAGCTCTACTGAAGGTGTTTATAGATCAAATGGTTTTCTGGTGGAGTCTGAAGGGTCTTATAAATATAGAATTATGTCATCTGCAAGTAGTAACTGTTTAAATTCTTCCATTTTAATTTTTAGCCTTTTAATATTTCCTCTTCTTGCAATAGCCAATGCTTTGAGCTCTATGTTGAGTAAGAGTGAAGGGAGTGAGCACCCTTGTCTCTTTCCGGACTTTGGGGAAAATGCTTTCCAACCCCCTCCAACTATGTTCTATCTATTTCCACTTTCTTTAGGACTTTTATCATGAAGGCATGTTGAACTTTGTCAAGTACCCTTTCGACATCTATCAAGATTATATAAGTTCTGTATGTAAGTCTCGTTATTATGGTATATTAAGTATACTGACTTGTGTATGTTGGACAAACCTTGCATCTCTGCATTGCTGGGAGGAAACCAATTTGTAGATGATCCCTTAATGTAATCTTGAAATCAGTTTGCAAGTATTTGTTGAGAATGTTCGTGCTTATGTCTCATTAGGGATATTGGTCTGGAATTTGTTTTCTCATTGTCTCTTTACGCAGTTTTCATTCCAGGGTCATGCTGGTTTCACAGAGTGAGTCTGATGTTCTTTGCCTTTCTATTTTCTGGGATATTTAGAGAAGCACTGGAGTTGGATTCTCTTAAAGCCTGGGTAGAGCTCAGCAATGAATCCATTTGTGCCTGAGCCTTCTTTTCATGAAGACTTAACTGCAGCCTCTGTCCCACTGCTTGTCAGGGATATCTTCAAACGCCTTGTATCTTCTGCCTTGCATACATTTAGAAATTTGTCCACTTTCCCTTATTTTCTAACCTTTGGAGTGCAAGCTTTCAGAGCATTCTCTGCTATCTTCTGGATTTTAATGGTCTCTGCAGTTATAATTCTATTTTCATCTCTAATTTTATTAAGTTGGGTTTTCTTTTAATTTTGTTACTTCGGGGATTTGACAATCATGTTACTATTTTCAAAGAACCAATTCTTTGATTGCATTTATATTTTGTTCTTCTCATCTCTACTTAATTAATTTCTGACCTAATCTTTATTTCTTCCATCTGCTTAGTTTGGCTTCTTGTTTTTGTAGAGTCTTCAGGCACATCATTGGATTATTTGTTTGCAATATCTCTAGGTTGTTGGCTTCCTTTGTATGTCAGTACTTACAGCTATAAACTTCCCCCAGGACTACCTTGGTTGTATCACAAAGGTTCTGGAAAGTTAGGCTCTCCTTTCATTTAATTCTCTCTGATTTCTTCAATGGCCTCACTGTTCATTCAAAAATGTATTATTGGCTTGGGAGTGTATCTTAGGGGTAGGCCACTCACTTAGGGTGTGTATGCCAAGCCCTACACTGAATTCCCAGCACCAAACATAAAAACTCCAACGGTTCAAGCTCTAAGTATTTGTGCACTTTCTGAGGTCAGTCTTGGCATTGATTTCTGATTTTATTCCATCATTCTGATACTGTACAGAAAGTTATTTCTTTTCTTTTTCTTTCTTTTTTGGGGGGTATTTATTACAATTTATTGCATTTTTTCCTATAATATGGCAAGTTTTAGAGATGGTTCCATGTGCCACCTTATCTATTAGGTGGAGTGGTATATATGTGTCTGCTGAATCAGTTAAGCTATAGTGTAATTTAGCTCTTGGTTGTTTTTTGTTTGTATTTAATGTGTATGGGTGTTTGCACATATGTCTGTGTATTACTTGTGTGTCTGATATCTGAGGAGGGTAGAACTAGAGTTATAGATGGTAATGACCTGCCATGTGGGTACTAGGAACTGAACCCAGGACCTCTGGAAGAGTAATCAGTGCTCTTAATTGCTGAGCCATCTTTCTAGTCCCCACGTTGATTTTTTAAAAATTTAGATATGAGCCGGGCTGTGGTGGCGCACCTCTTTAATCCCAGCACTTGGGAGGCAGAGATAGGTGGATTTCTGAGTTCGAGGCCAGCCTGGTCTACAGAGTGAGTTCCAGGACAGCCAGGGCTACACAGAGAAACCCTGTCTCAAAAAAAAAAAAAAAAAATTTAGATATGAGTAGAGCACTAAAATTTTCCACTATTATTGTTTCATGTCTCATATATATTACATATATTTAATTAAAGATAATTACATATTATATTAGCATAATGTATATTTTATTTATTATATATTTAAATATATTTGCATCTTTTAGTGTTGTTTTTATAAAATGAAAACTCCTAAGAATTAGTGCGTAGATATTTACAATAGTTATGTCATCTTAACGAATTGTTCTTTTGATTAATAAGTAATGGCCCCTGTCTTAGCTACTTGACCTATTATGATACATTTTTACTTGGGGGAGAAAGGCTTTGCTTTGGCTTGTGGTTCACGGGTACAGTCCATCATGGTGTGGAAACCCTACGGCAGCAACTTGAGGCAGCTGGTCATTCTGCATTCCCAGTCGGAACTCAGGTACTTTCTTCTTTTTATCCTGGCCCAAGCCTAGGGGATACTGACACTTACTATTGGGGGTTGAGGGGTCTTCCCACTTCAGTTTACCTAATCAAGAAAATCCCTCAAAGGCTCGCTAAGCGGCTTGTCTCTTGGGAGCCTCTAGAGTCTGTCAATGTGACAATCAATATTGATCATCATATCCTACAGTATTCCTTCTAACTAGTTTTGGTTTGAGTCTACTTTATTAGATATGAGAATTGCTGTATTAGCTTGTCTGAGGCTTCCATTTGCTCCGTAGGTTGTTCCCCAGTCTTTAGTTCTCAGGGGTTTTGGCCATCCTTCTAGTTATGGGAGTGTCTTGGAAACAAGACTCAGAGTGTCTTTCAGCAGACAAGTTAGTGCAGGCTGCATGTGAAGACACTGGGTTTTTGATGTTTGTTTCATGAGCAGTTGGTTTGCTGGTCATACTTCTCTTGATTTCTTGATAGTGCCGGATATTGGCTGGTTTGCTGTGTTGGACATGATGTATTACCTTCCCTATTATTTTCTGGTCATTAGTTCCTCTTATGAAATATACTCTTCTTTGTATTTTTTTGGGTATGAAATTGTCTTTTTTCTTCCTCTGTGTACAATATGCCTTTACAATTTTTCTTCAGAGTTGGCTTGGTTGTGGCAAATTGTCTCACATTGTGATGTTTTGAAACATTTTTATTTCTCTGTACAGTGTAATAACAATCTTCTCTGTACAGTGTAATAACA
>JADRCH010000114.1:3264170-3310803 GCA_019843965.1 Rhynchomys soricoides
TGTACAGTGTAATAACAATCTTCTCTGTACAGTGTAATAACAATCTTGATTGATGGTTGTTTTCTTTCATTACTTGCAACATATTATCCCATGCTTTCTTGGCCTTTTGAACTACTAATGACAGATTTGATATTATTCTGATATTTCTGCCCTACAGCTTTTAGTGGTGTTTCCGTAGGAAATGCTTCCCAGAAGATTTTACCTCAATGATGCTACTCTCTGGTTCATCACAGCTGATTCTTCAGCCACAGCTGACCAGAGACCACAGATAATTAAAAAAAATATATATCAAGGCCCAGCACAGTCCACTTAGCAAGTTCTGGAATAGCCAAAACTGCATAATAGAGAGACCCTCTCTCAAATCTCTCAAATCCCCTGTTTTTTAAATTTATTTTTTTGTCACACAGTGTATTTTGGTTCTTTCTCCTCCCCCAACTCCACCCAGATCCCCTTTCCTCTGTACTCACAACTTCATGTGCTCACACTCTCTCAAGAAAGTCAGGAAAACCAACAAAAAACAGAGCAAACAAAAACCCCTCAGAAATCCAAACAGACAAACTCAAAAGAAAGTGAAAAAGACAAAAAAAATACCAAAACAAAACCAAAAGCACACAAAACCCATGGAGTGTAATTTGTTAGTCAACTGTGCATTTGTGGCCTGCCCTGAAGTGTGGTTGATAGACTCAGTGTCACTCCTTTGGAAAAACTGGTTTCCCCTCTCCCAGCGGATACCAATTGCAAATAGCTTCTTGGTTATCGGCAGGATTTTGTGTCCACAGGAGTCTGAGTGCTGGGATTTTTGTCTGGTCTGAACAGATGCCGTTCTTGTGTGCCTCAATGAGTTCATACGGGCATTGATCCTGCTGTAGCTAGAAGGCACTGTTTCCTTGAAATCACCCACCACCTCTGGCTCTTAAATTCTTTCCACTTTCCTTCTGCATAGGTCCCTGAGCCTTGAAGGGGAGAGATATGATAAGAACATCCCTTTAGGTCTGAGTGCTAGAATGCCTCTCCTTTTCTGAACACTGTGCAGCTGTGGCTCTCTTTGTTAACTCCCATCTACTACGAGAAGCTTCTCTGACAGTGTGTGAGCACAGCAATCTCCAAAGGCCATTGGCTACTCTCCATAACCTGGTGGAAAGGGCCTATTGCTGAAGACAAAACGTATTTATGCCATCGAACAGAAACATCAAGCTGGTGCCCAACTGGGAGCTTTTCCATTACTGACTGGCCTTCATGGTCTGGAGGGTACCTCGTCTGCCACATAGGAATCATTCTATTACCATGTCACCAAGCAGGACACTGGTAATAGGCTTTTCCCTGGCTTGAGACCCATTTAGTCTTCAGTTCATGGCCACTATATCAATGTCAGGCATATGTTTCATCTCATAGAACAGGCCTCAAATTCAATCAAAAGTGATTGGCTACTCCCATAACATCTGTTCCTGTAAAATTAATTATTTGAATATAAATTCAACTAGTAAATTAATCTGGTGGCTGTACTTATTTTCTGTATGCTTCTCCAATAACTACACAGAGAAACCAAGATTTATTTCAGGCTGTACCTCAATAACTGGGCAATATTGATTTATATTAACCTCCTATGCTAATCTGGCTACCTCACAGCTGTGACTCCAATATGCCTGCTTCTTATTATTGGTCTGACTTTTTGGGCTTCAGGTGTGTTTCCACGATCTCTCTTCAGACCCCTTCCTCATGGTTCCAACTCCTCCATTTTCCTCCAATCTTAAACTCCTTCCCTACCTCTATTTCTGTCCTCCTCCTGGAAGGCAGAAGCATCCAACCTATTCTCTCTTGTGCCCAACCATTAGGTGATCAGCATTTATTGATGAGGCAGAGAATAAATGGTAAGAACTGTTTATACAGACTTGAGGTGGAAGATTCTTGGTGTAAGCATTACAATGTCAAGTCCAGATTGAAACAAGATATGAGGACAGAGAAATCAGCATAATACAAGGATAAACTTTACACAGTGTACAAAACATGCCTACATGTTCCACTATCGTACAAGTGTCTATTGTAGGCAGGTCTCTGTTGTAGGTTGGTTTGTAGCTGATGATTACCTTTCTTTTTCCACAAAGTCCCTTCAAATACCACAAAGGCCAGTAAGTAGGTGGAAGCTCCAAGCTGAGCATACGCTTGATCTCTCTGATGATGGAGGTAAGTTGTGTCTTTGGCAATAGGTCTTTACCGTCAAGTTATGGAGAGTAACCAGCAGCCTTTGACAAGAGCTGCAATGCTTGGGGTGGTCCATGGGACTTCTTTGGCCAATGACTCAAACGTAAGTAACCCATTCCTGACACTGGAGGTTTTACATAGTGGTATGAGATGTCTACCTGATCTACCTGAGGCATTGTCTCCCCAACCATATGGTAGCTCTATATAAATTCTTTTTACACACACGTATATTTTAGGACACTTCCACATCAGTAGGCTTCCATTTGGCTCCTCGAAAGGCCTTAAGAATTAGCTGTTCTTCCTCTACTCCCTCCTCCACCCTGTTCTCCCAGCCCCTCTCAATCATCCTTGTTTCTCTTTATCCTTTCACAATATATACACCATCTCCTCTTTCTTGGAAGACCTCCCCCCGCCTTGGTCCCTTATAGCTGCCTAACCTCTGTTGTTATTCGGAGTAACACACACACATATCTAAAGTTTAAAAACTAATATCCACATATAAGAGAAAAAGAAATGTTTGTCTTTTTGGGTCTGGGCTATGTCACCCATCGGATGATTAGAAACCATAGATTCTTCATTCAAAATGCTATACAAACAGTCCTGACAGAGGCTGTGCTCCCATCTGAAACCTCACAAGCCTGGCCTCCATAGACTGCATTCCTTCTGCATCATTTTCTCAGTATCCCCCAAAGCTCATTAAACTCAGTGCTTTTTCAGCCCAATGTTCTTCCCACAATGAACTCTAAGACATGAAAGCCACATGGTCACATCCATCAAGTCAACACTCCACTCCTGATTCTAACTTCCACTTTAGTTTGATGTCTGTGGCTGTGATAAACACCATGACCAAAATCAACTTGGAAAAGAAATGGTTTGTTTGGCTTATAGGTTACAGTACATGCTCAAGGGAAGCCAAGGCAAGAGCGCGCAGGAATCTGGGTTGCAGAACTGAAATGGAGATGGTGGAGGAACAATGCAATGCGTGCTTGCCTGCTTCCCATGGTTGCTCAGTTTCCTTTATTATACAGCTCAGGACCACCTGCCTGGAGGTGGCACTGAGTGGGCTGGGCCTTTCCACATTCACCATTGGTCAGGGAAATGCTCCACAGATGTGCCTATAACACAGTAGGATGGAGATAATTCCTCTACTGAGATTACCTCTTCCTAAGTGACTTTGTCTAGATAGTGTCAGATTGATTGTGCTGGTCCAACTGGCGGTCAACATGTAAAAGAATGCGAATTGATCCATTCCTATCTCCCTGTACAAAGCTCAAGTCCAAGTGGATCAAGGACCTCCACATAAAACCAGATACACTGAATCTAATAGAGGAGAAAATGGGGGAAAGTCTTGAACACATGGGCACAAGGGAAAAGTTCCTGAACAGGACACCAATGACTTGTGCTCTAAGATCAAGAATCAGCAGATGGGACCTCATGAAATTACAAAGCTTCTGTAAGACAAAGGACACTGTAAATAGGACAAAATGGCAACCTACAGATTGGAAAAAGATCTTTACCAATCCTACATCTGGTAATATCTAATAATAAGGGCTAATATCCAATATATACAAAGAACTCAAGAAGTTAGACTCCAGAGATACAAATAACCCTATCAAAAAATGGGGAACAGATCTAAACAGAGAATTCTCAACTGAGGAAAATCATAGGGCTGAGAAGCACCTAATTAAAGAAATGTTCAACATCCTTACTCATCAGGGAAATGCAAATCAAAACAACTCTGAGATTCCACCTCACACCAGCCAGAATGGCTAAGATCAAAAACTCAGGTGACAGCAGATGTTGGTGAGGATGTGGAGAAAGAACACTCCTCCATTGCTGGTGGGAATGCAAGCTGATACAACCTCTCTGGAAATCAGTTTGGCAGACCCTCAGAAATATGAACATAATACTACCTGAGGACCCAGCTATTCCACTCCTGAGCATATACCCAGAAGATGTTCCAACATGTAATGAAGACACGTGCTCCACTATGTTCATAGCAGCCATATTTATAATAGCCAGAAACTGGAAACAACCCAGATGTCTCTCAACAGAGGAATGGATACAGAAACTGTGGTACATTTACACAATGGAATACTACTCAGCTATTAAAAACAATGACTTCATGAAATTCTTAGGCAAATGGATGGAACTTGAAAATATCATCCTGAGTGAGGTAATGCAGTCACAAAAGAATGAACATGGTATGTACTCACTGATAAGTTGTTGTTAGCCCAAAAGTTTGGCATATCCACGAGTCACTTCACAGCAACCCTAGGGCTGAGTGTGAGGTCCCAGATGGAGGAGTTGGAGAAGAGACTGAAGGAACTGAGGGAGTTTGCATCCCCAGGGAGGCAGCAACAGTGTCAACCAGCCTGACCTCCCCCCACTCCCTCCAGGAGACTGGATCACCAACCAAAGAATACACGTGGAGGAACCCATGGTTCTGGCCACATATGTGGCAGAGGAGGGTCTTGTTAGCCATCAGGAGAGGAGAGGCCCTTGGGCCAGAGGGTGTTAGATGCCCCAATATAGGAGAATGCCAAGGAGGGAAGATGAGAGTGGGTGGGTGGGTGGGTGGGGGAATACCTCCATAGATGCAGGGGGAGGGGGAGGGAATAGGGAGGTTCCAAAAGGGAGATCTGGAGAGGGAGAAACATTTGAAATGTAAATAAAGTATCAAAAAAAGAAATGAAAACAAACAAACAAAACAAAACAAAAAACCAGCATACCATCTATGCAAAATGGACAATGTTTAGCAGAGTGCCAGTAGAAATCTTGGATGAATTTTTCTAATATTCTATGAATTCTTTATGCATTTTCTCAGACCCACCATCTAAAAGAATCCCTGGACTAAACATTGATTCTCATGTATCCGGAAAATCAACCAACTTCTAGTGATCAGGAAGGGCCTCAGCCCCACTGTAGGTTGAACCTACAGTATTTTCCTTGAACATTTTATCTGATCCTTTCTCTCAAATTTATAACCTGTCAGTCTGTATTACATTTCCCAATACAAATAGCAAGCAAATACAATAAGTGCTCAGTGTATGTTCCCTACAACATAGAGAATACTGAACACAGAAAACATAAAAACATCTAAAAGGATTCAGAAAGTTCTCAGCCTGTCAGAGTCATCTCAACTGGAAAGAGGAAACACAAACAGGAGCATCCTGACTGGAGGTGATCAGGTTTAGTAGATAAACACTCTGGAGTGGAGTCTGGGGGCTTGGAGCAAAGAAAACATTTTGCTTCAGTGCCAGAAAAACAGGCCTGGAGCTGAGCCCAGAAAGAGCAGGCATTAAGACCTAGCAGAACCCTCATCTCCAATCTCCTGCCTAAATACGCTGACTGGGTCATGACTGTCTCAGATGCTCACTGGCAATGTATCATTTGTGTCTTGACTGGAATCTGTGCTTTCTCAAGACTCAGCCCCGGGTCACTGCAAATTCATGTGAGCTTTCCAGGTCTAGCTATCTGGAAGTATCAGATCCCTCTTGGTCAGGATTGGAGGCACATGGCTAGAAAAACTCCAAGCACCTCCCAACCCCCAAGCCAAGCATAGGGCAAAATAATGTGTCAAAAATCCAAAGAAGTGCACCATGGGGGTTTGGTATTGCCTCTTTACTTGGACGTATGTCCAGAATCTCATTAGGCATCCAGGATGGTAAAAATTAAAGAGAAAGATTGAAAAAGAAGTTGTAATGCTTGACTGAATGCCTATGGCATAGGGAATTCTAGGGCTGCAGCAATCCCTTGGGGGCTCAGGGGTACTGGTGTTGGGGGCTTCCTTATCTTCAGATACTCCATCTTATATACACTCCACTTTGTACTAAGCTAAATTCTAAGAAGCAGCTGAGTTTCCAGAAATGGCTTTTGGCCCTAGGTGCCCCATATGAAGTTAGACCACAATACCCCACTCCATACCTTGTTGGTTAGCACCCAGTCAGGACTGAAACCCAGCAGCCTCTATATAGACTCTGATAGGCTGGCCTCAATCCAGTAGGCTGGCCTCAATCCAGGCCATGTTATCAAGAAAGCCATCTGGAGTACTTGACCGGTCGTAACCTACTTAGGATGCCAGGTGTGAAAAATGGTTGGAGACATACAATATGCTTGTACCTGATTGGTTACCCCTACCCCACCTAATTTGTGTTTTCCTGTTTTAAAAGGTCTTGCTGCCTCTCCCTCACAGTTTGGATTCTGAGACCATCGGTCTCCCTGATACATGAATTTCTGAATAAAGATACTTTTGCTGTCTCAAACTTGGTTTTTATAGTGGATCATTCCCCAAATTCTTGGACCCTAACACTGGAAAGTTCATGGGCGCCATCATGTTGGTATGTTGTTTGGTTGCTTGATGATGTCACCAGCCAAGATGGTAACCAAGTCATATAGTCACCACCATCTTGGTAACACAAGGATAGTGGGCAATGCCACAAGGTTACTTTCTGCCGAAGGGTTCAGTTCTATAATAAAATTGGCCCATTCTCTATCAGGGTTTGAATCCCCATGAGCTCTATATATCTCTCAGATTAAGTGTGAATAATTAATTCTCTTCCTTAAACAAGCAATGAAGTTAGGTTAGCATGAAAATAGAAGGAAATGTCCTGAATTTTGCCCAAAATAGCAAAGCGAAGAGATAAGGAAGAAATTCTGGGGTCTTAACTCAAGGAAGGAAATATTAAATGTGGGAAATATTAAAAGGAAGAATATAGCAAGTTCCCAAGCTACACTCTGGTTCTCTCAGCCTTGGCAGCCTGGCTGGCCATGCACTGTTGAGAAATGGCCAATCTGTTTTGTCTCATGGAGCTCTGACTCAGCTCACTAGGTTCCCACTGGCGGGTCATTACCATGCCAGCCCCATGCTTCAAAACCCCCATAGACTTTGTTGGACACATCAAGCAAGCACACACTTTGCTGCTGTGCCTTTCTCTCTTGAACCTAGATGGGCTGCCACATGAAGGAAAACGCAACACAAACTTAGTTCAGAAACAACGGTAACTCAATCTCTGGGCACATCAACTAAAATCCTACTCTTGTAAGCCTAATTAAATTTAAATCCTTTGGAGGTGAATCCTTGCACATTTGCCATGATACCAGGAAACTCTAGAAGCTACATCTTACTCCTTATGCTGTCCCCATTCCAAAAAGATCCCCTCTCTCTCCTCCTCTTTCCAACCCGGAAGTCCCTCCAACTCACCCAATGATTGGATCCTTTATTCATTAGGGGATTGGTTCACAAGAAGTCACATAAGTATGTAACTCACTCCTTATCCGAAGTCCCTCCCAGAAGGGAGGAATTAGCATCAAAATACAAACACCCCAGGGCTATCCACAACAGGAAGGGAAATCAATATGTCTAACCACCAGTTATAACTGGGGTGCCTAGTGACTGGATCTTGTTTTGATCTCTGCTTGGCTCCTGTGCACACTATGTCACTGGGAAAAGAACCTATAAGACAAGAAGGAATGTCCATGGGTGGCACTGTTGCTCAGGAGCATACATAGAGACTGGGAGGAAGAAAACAACCTTAGCTCCATTTGGTGCCACCTGGGTGTTGTGTGGGCTGAGATCAGACAGATCTATGACCTTTTGTATTGTCAGGAATTCAAACCCCTTTAGAACCAATTTTTTAAGAATAGATCATTGTGATTTAAAACCTTAGTATCCCATAGGCATTTTTACCAGTTCAAATAGCAACTGCCTACGCCATGCTGGCCCCTTCCATTTTGGACCAGAGCCTTTGAGCCTATGCATGCAGTGTTTCCCTTCTTTTCCCCCAAGCCTGATCTGAGGTCTCCTTAGTGAGAAATTCTAGAGTAATCTGGGTGGTAGTTTGGGTGTCTGGTATTGGATTCCACTCTGGAAAGGGATTTTCATTTAGGAAAAGGGTTGGGAGTTTATTGCGTGGGCTTGAGAGTCCATTCTGCAGCCTTTGACTAATTCAGAATGGTGCCCGATTCTTTCCCTCTCATCGCCTCAGAAGTCCTCTGAACTCCTAGTTAGAGACATAAGGGGATAAGAGGCCAATGGGGAAAGGAAGGTGGGTGAACCATCAGAAAAAACATGCTTAGATTCTGGCCACCACCACCAGAGAGAAACAGACAAAAAAGAAGAAAAAGATAAATAGTTACAACTTTCTGAGTAAAATTCAAATAGGTGAATGAAATCATATGAAGGTTCAAAGTGACTTCTGGAGTTTTTTTCTTGTTTGTTTGTTTTTTGTTTGTTTGTTTTAATGAGTGTCATTCCCAAATTTTGCAACAAACAGACCCAAAAATCTGCTGGATGTGGTGGCAAATGTCTTTAATTCCAGCACTCTGGAGGCTGAAACAGGCCTGTGAGTTTGGAGCCAACCTGGTCTAAGTAGAAAGGCCTTGTTACATAGTGAGACCTTTTCTCAGACAAACAAACAAAATCCATTCTTTTAATTGCATTTTACCTATTTAAAAAACAAACAAACAAAAGAAAAATACGTAGATATTGTTCACACCAAGCAGCTTACAACTGTCTAACTCCAGTTCCTGGGGGATTTGACACCTGCTGGCTTCCAGGGGCAGTTACACACATGATGTACATAAACTCATGTAGGCACACACATAAATAAAAATAACAAGCCTTAAAACAACACTGAATCTGTGGCTGGCAATGTTGCCCAGCAGCAGAGTACTTGGCTAGCGTGTCTGAGGCCCTGGCTTGGGAACTCAGCATTAGAGAACAAAGAGAAGAGAAGAAGGCTGAGGAATGTAAACACAGCCATGGAATAATTGTACCAGCAAGCAAAGCTGTGTGTACAGGAAGAACACAACTTGAAAAGTTAAAGTTAACTTTTGAAATTACTGCACACCTTAACATTAAATATAGACAAGACTCTGCTCATAATTTGTTCTTTGTCCAACATGATTTGTTTTCAGAATTATATTTTATCACTTGGCTTGAATTTTTAAATGGAGTTAATAAAACAAAATCGAAGCGGAAACTAAGGGCTCTTTGGAAAGTCGGTTGTTTTAGATGGTGTTTTGCTGGGGCAAACACGGGAAGGAGTGTTTTTCTGAAGTGGACACAGGTGAGAGGCCAAGACAGACTCATGAAGGAACATTTCGCTGAAGCAGACACAGGAGAAGGATGTTCTGTTAAGCAGGCACGTGAAAGGACACGTGAGGAAGGAGTCTTCACTAGTGACACACACATTTTGGTCTGCCTTACATTACATAGTTGAACTCCATTTATTGGAACTCCATAGAGAGAAACACACCAAAAGAAAAATTCTGGTGATGTGCCTTGGTTTCTTGCCACTTCCCCAGACTTAGGCTGACTGACAAAGTGATGTCAGCTGAAACAGACTCACGTGCTAAGACAAGAAACGTGATGAGACAAGACCTATGGGGGACATGTGATGTTTAGAGAGAGTATAAAAAGGATTCCATGGTCAATGAGAGACAAAGCTTGGCTTGCTTATAGAGCTAGGTATACAATGCTTGTTAGTCTCACATTTTTGCTAATCTTCACTTTGTTGAGATAGGTAGAGCTGATATCTTGGTGTTCCTTGTGGCCCTGGTCTCTCTGCTGACTTTTGCCAAGGCTGAGGCCTGACTAATTCTGCTAGGTTGTATCACTGCTGCTGATTCCTGTTTGCTATCCTGAGTCTACTAAATTGGACTGCTACTATATCTGTAAAGTGCTTACAAATTGATTGAGCTGCCACTACTAACCTGTAAACTGAACTGCTGATTTCCAGACAACACAGATGCTCCAAAAACCATTTCTAAACAGGCCCACTTTCCCTGTATTCTTCCTTTTCCACTACCTTTGGTGGGTGGTGGGCTAAAAGAGAGGTTAAAACATTTTAAAACTATCATTAAAAGTAGACATTAAAATTTTTAGGTTACAAAAACTATTTGTAAAGAGCATGAATCAGCACTGAATAATGTATAGAGACTAGCACATTACAATTGTGAAGAAGGAGCCAGGTAGTGGTGGTGCACTCAGGAGGTGGAGACAGGTAGATCTCTGAGTTTGAGGCCAGCCTGGTCTACAGGGAGAGAGAATTTAAGGACAGTCAAAGCTACACAAGGAAACCATACCTCAAACAAACAACAACAAGAATACACACACACACACACACACACACATGCATGCACATACACACACATAAAAACAAACAAAAAGTGTAAAGAAGGCTATTCTGATTTCATTCTGTTACTGTGACAAACACCATGTCCAGAAGCAGCTTGGGGGAAACTTATACTTCCAGGTCACAATCAATCACCAAGAGGAGCCAGCACAGGAACTGGAGCAGAAAGCATGGAGGAATTCTGCTTACTGGCTTTCTCCCTGTCTCATGCTCAGCTGCCTTTCTTATACAGCTTTCTTATCTCACCTGCTTAGGGATTGTGCCACCCACAGTGGACTAGGCCCTCACACACGAATCATGAACTAAGACAGTCTCTCACAGATATAACCACAAGCCAATAAATTAGAAATTTCTGGTTTTTTTTTTTTTTAGAAACTGTCCTTTGAGAAGATGTTTTTGTTGAAGCAGAAATGTGGGAGCATGTCTTCTTAAGAACTGCCACATCTGGAGGCAGCCTGGAAATTCTGAACAACTTAAGCTTATAGTAAGTCTATGACTATCTAGTCTTCTAACCCATCAGAGACCTGAGAAGGAATAAATATTACTTGAATATACAGGAAGTTCTGGTATATGGCTTTCAAGAATTATAGAAATGACAGAGATAGCTGACTCCCTGGGCAGACCTCAATGTTGTCTCTATAACACTGGAGCATCATCTTCACCATTCTGGCCCAGTTTATCTGACAGACTTTTTGTGAAGCAGAATTATGAAAGACTTTCTTACGCTGTCTTGGCAAAGCTTGGCAATCAACTTCCCTGCATTGTTTGTACTTTCTCAAACAGATTTGTCTGTAGTTGAAGCATAGGCATTTTCTTTGCCTGGTGTCTAACTTGCCACAATTGAAGCAAGTCCATATGGAGGTTTTGATGCTCATCATCTTCTCTGAAGTAAAATGGGGGTGCTGTCAGGAGCAGACCTGTCTCATAGTCAGAAGATCTTTTAACAATGAAATAATTTGAAATGTCATTTTTTTTTTTTGTGGAGCTCTGAGGTTTTTGAAGACAAACTATTTAAACTATATCTAAATTATCAAACATTGTTTATTTTTAGCTAGTTATTATCTAAATAATCTTGAAAATATTTTATCATAATTAGGTAGACTAGTATCTAATACAACCATGAGTATGACTATCTATTAACTTGTCATTATTAACTATCCCTAATAGTTTGTAACTTGCATTTTAATCATCTTCAACAGTTTGTAATTGCAGCTTTCAAAAGGACTAGAGCTTTATATTGCATCTTTAAGAATTATGTAAGTACAATACCTCAAGTTAATGTTAAAAACATATATACATTATGTGCATCAAAAATAACCTTAAAGTTGTATCAATATACAATAACCTATACCAATGTATCAAAACAACCTTATTTCTGTATCAATATACAAAATTCTGTACCAATGTGAAGTGGAAATTTCTGATTTTGTTGGAGACTCAGTTGTGTCTTGTGATGATTTTCTAGAAACTGTCTTATGAGAGGATGTTTTGCTGAGAGAAGACACATGGTATTTATCTGGAAGCTGCCTGGTGAAAAGACATGAGATATATTGCTGGAACAGACACTTGAGCAGACACATGATGTTTGGAAAGAGTATAAATATAGCCCAACAGACAGTGGATGACATTCTGGCATTGGTTCGCCTTGTTGGTCTTTGGTGGGCTTCACCTTGCTGGGCTTCACTGGCAATGTTCTGGCATTGGTTCACCTTGCTTTCTTTGCTGATCTTCACTTATCATGACTTTATAGAGAGAAAGGCACCAAAGAACTTCTAGAAGTGTTCTGCTTGCTTTGGTGGACTTGTGCCAATTGGTGGAGACTTGAAGTTTCTTCTGGAATGAGCCACTACAGCTGATTCATGTTTTACATTTTGCTAGTGGACTGGACTACAGAAAATAAAGACTGAAATTGCCCGAAGGAGCTATTTCTTAACAAGTCCACATACCACTGTCCTATTAGCCATTTTCCTCCCCTATCTTTGGTTGGTAGGCTATAAGGGAGGTTGAAGCATTTAAGAACCCTTATTAAAGTAGGTTTTGAAAAATATAAGCCTACACCAATGTAACAAATTAGAACTTCAAATTTGCATCAAGATATAAAGATTTTTACCAAGGTAAGATTATGGCTATAATTTTTTTTTTTGGTTTAAGAGTAGTTTCAATTTGTCTAATTTCCTATAATATTCTCCCTTTTTCTTTTCAACCCCCTTGCCTTTACCTAAGAAAGAAAGATAGAGAAAAGAAAAGGAGAGATAGAAATCCCTGAGTCTAAGCTCCCTATTTTGTTTGTTCCCTGTCCAAGATCTTAGTTATTCATAATCATTCCCTAAAATGACAACATATCTATTATTCATAAAATAACCAAAACCATCCACCCCAATGTAATGAATTGGGATGATGCTGAGATGCTGAGACCTGTTATTCTGGCTCCCTGCTTGATCCTGCCCCAAACTGCTTGTTTCTAGAACTGCTTCAAAATGGAATTCTAGTCCTAGATGACCTCGGTTTATCCAGCCTTTTAGACTGTTCCATTCAGAACTTCAGTTAAGCCCTGAACTTTCTCAGCCCACAGAGACTGGACAACAAATACTAAAGCTAGCCTTCTTTGGACTTAACCATTATTCCAATTTCCATTTGGGCCCTCAAACAGGAATTCTTTGTCACACTTCAGCAGGAAGTAATTATAAGAAGACCATCATCCCAGTCCCTGAACTTGGGGTAGATGGTTTTGGTCATTTTATAAATTATACATGTGTTGTCATTTATTTTTTGAGAGGATGAACCAGGTTTATTTTAGAATCTCCCAGCATATCCCCATGTATAACCCTGTGTATAAGCTCAGAGTCACCAGAGGTGTTTGTAAATATTTTCATTTCATTTCTTTTCTTTTCTTTTCTCTTCTTTTCTTTTTCTTCTTGGATTGGATATTTTCTTTATTTACATTTCAAATGTTTTCCAGGTCTCCCCTTCGGAAAACCCCTATCCCCTATCCCATCCCCCCTTCCCCTGTATTTATGAGGGTGCTCCCCACCCACCCACTCCTGTCCTCCTGCACTGGCATTCCCCTACACTGGGACATTGTAAACCCTCAGGCCCATGGGCCTCTCCTCTCACTGATGTCCAATAAGGCCGTCCTCTGCTACATATGTGGCCAGCATCATGGGTCATTCCATGTGTATTCTTTGGTTAGTGGTCCAGTCTCAGGGAGCTTGGTGGTGTCTGGCCTGTTGACACTGTTGCTCCCTCCATAGGCTGCAACACTCCTTAGCTCATTTAGTCCCTTCTCCAACCATTGGGGACCCGAGCCCTTGCCGTTGGTTGGCTGCAAGCTTCTGCCTCTGTATTTGTCAGGCTCTGGCAGAGCCTCTCAGGAGACAGCCATATCAGGCTTCTATCAGCAAGCACTTCTCGGCATCCACAATAATGTCCGTGTTTGGTGGCTGTATATGGGATGGATCCCCCAGTGGGAGAGTCTCTGGATGGCCTTTCCTTGAGTCTCTGCTCCACACTTTGTCTCCATATTTCTTCCTGTGAGTATTTTGTTCACCCTTCTAAAAAGCACTGAAACACGCACAGTTTGGTTTTCCTTTTTCTTAGGCTTCATATGGTCTGTGAATTGAATCTTGGGTATTCCAAACTTTTGGGCTAATATCCACTTATCAGTGAGTACATACAGTGTTTGCTCTTTTGTGACTGCATTACCTTGCTCAGGATGATATTTTCAAGTTCCATCCATTTGCCTGTGAATTTCATGAAGTCATTGTTTTTAATAGCTGAATAGTATTCCATTGTGTAAATGTACCACAGTATCTGTATCCATTCCTCTGTTGAGAGACATCTGGGTTGTTTCCAGCTTCTGGCTATTATAAATATGGCTGCTATGAACATAATGGAGCATATGTCCTTATTACATGTTGGAGCATCTTCTGGGTATATGCCCAGGAGTGGAATAGCTGGGTCCTCAGGTAGTACTATGTCCAGTTTTCTAAGGAACCACCAGACTGATTCCCAGAGAGGTTGTACCAGCTTGCAATCCCACCAGCAATGGAGGAGTATTCCTCTTTCTCCACATTCTCAACAGCATCATCTGTCACCTGAGGTTTTGATCTTAGCTATTCTGACTGGTGTGAGGAGGAATCACAGGGTTGTTTTGGTTTGCATTTCCCTGATGACTAAGGATGTTTAACATTTCTTCAGGTGCTTCTCAGCCCTTCCTGTTTTCTCAGTTGAGAATTCTCTTGTTTATCTCTGTTCCCCATTTTTTAATAGAGTTATTTGGTTCTCTGGAGTCTAACTTCTTGAGTTCTTTGTATATATTGGATATTAGCTCTGTTTCAGATGTAGGATAGGTAAAGATCTTTTCCCAATCTGTAGGTTGCCATTTTGTCCTATTTACCGTGTCCTTTGCCTTACAGAAGCCATGTAATTTCATGAGGTCCCATTTGTCAATTCTTGATCTTAGAGCATAAGCCATTGGTGTTCTTTTCAGGAATTTCCCCTTGTGCCCACATGTTAGAGACTTTTCCCCACTTTCTCTTCTATTAGATTCAGTGTATCTGGTTTTATGTGGAGGTCCTTGATCCACTTGGACTTGAGCTTTGTACAGGGAGATAGGAATGGATCAATTTGCAATCTTCTACATGTAGACCGCCAGTTGAACCAGCACCATTTGTTGAAGATGCTGTCTTTTTTCCTCACTGTATGGTTTTAGCTCCTTTGTCAAAGATCAAGTGACCGTAAGTGTGTGGGTTCATTTCTGGGTCTTCAATTCTATTGCATTGATCTACCTGCCTGTCACTGTACCAATACCACGCAGTTTTTATCACTACTGCTCTGTTGTACAGCTTGATGTCAGGAATGCTGATTCCTCCAGAATTTCTTTTATTGTTGAGAATAGTTTTTACTATCCTGTTTTTTATATTATTATTATTATTATTATTATTATTATTATTATTATTATTCCAAATGAATTTGAGAATTGCTCTTTCTAAGTATATGAAGAATTGAGTTGAAATTTTGATGGGGATTGCATTAAATCTGTAGATTGCTTATGACATGTTGGCCATTTTTACTATATTAATCTTGCCACTCCATGAGCGTGGGAGATCTTTCCATCTTCTGAGGTCTTCTTCCATTTCTTTCTTCAGTGACTTGAAGTTCTTGTCATACAGATCTTTCACTTGTTTTGTTAAAGTCACACCAAGATACTTTATATTGTTTGTGACTATTGTGAAGGGTGTCATTTTCCTAATTTCTTTCTCAACTTGTTTATCCTTTGAATATAGGAAGACTACTGATTTGTTTGAATTAATTTTATATCTGGCCACTTTTCTGAAGTTGTTTATCAGCTGTAGGGGTTCTCTGTTGGAGTTTTGGGGGCCACTTAAGTATACTATCATATCATCTACAAATAGTGATATTTTGACTTCTTCCTTTTCAATTTGTATCCCTTTGACCTCCTTTTGTTGTCTAATTGCTCTAGCTAGAACTTCAAGTACTGCATTACTTAGACAGGGAGAGAGAGGTCAGCCTTGTCTAGTCCCTGATTTTAGTGGGATTGCTTCGAGTTTCTCTCCATTTAGTTTGATGTTGGCTACTAGTTTGATGTATACTGCTTTTACTATGTTTAGGTATGGTCCTTGAATTCCTGATCTTTCCAAGACTTTTAACATGAAGGGATGTTGAATTTTGTCAAATGCTTTTTAGCATCTAATGAAATGACCATGTGGTTTTTTCTTTGAATTTGTTTATGTAGTGGATTACATTGATGGATTTCTGTATACTGTATCATCCCTGCATCCCTGGGATGAAGTCTACCTGATTGTGGTGAATGATCGTTTTGATGTGTTCTTGGATTTGGTTTGCAAGAATTTTATTGAGTATTTTTGCATCAATATTCATAAGGGAAATTGGTCTGAAGTTCTTTTTCTTTGTTGGGTCTTTGTGAGGTTTTACTCTCAGTGTAACTGTGGCTCCATGGAATGAACTAGGTAGTTTTCCTTCTGCTTCTATTTTGTGGAATAACTTGAAGAGTATTGGTATTAGGTTCTTTGAAAGTCTGATAGAATTCTGCACTAAACCCATCTGGTCCTGGGATTTTTTTGGTTGAGAGATTTTTAATGACTGCTTCTATTTCCTTAGGGGTTATGGGACTGTTTAGATGGTTTATCTGATCCTGACTTAACTTTGGTATTTGGTATCTGTCTAGAAAATTGTCCATTTCATTCAGATTTTCCAGTTGTTAGGAGTCTAGGCTTTTGTATTAGGATTTGATGATTTTTTAATTTCCTCAGAATCTGTTGTTATATCTCTCTTTTCATTTCTGATTTTGTTAATTTGCGTACTGCCTCTGTGCCCTCTGGTTAGTCTAGCTAAGGGTTTATCTATCCTGTCCATTTTCTCAAAGAACCAGCTCTTGGTTTTGTTGATTCTTTGTATAGTTCTTTTTGTTTCTACTTGGTTGATTTCAGCCCTGAGTTTGATTATTTCCTGCCATCTACTCTTCTTGGGTGTATTAGCTTCTTTTTGTTTTAGAGCTTTCAGGTGTGCTGTTAAGCTGCAAGCATATGCTCTCTCCAGTTTCTTTTTGTAGGCATTCAGAGCTATTAGTTTTCCTCTTAACACTGCTTTCATTGTGTCCCATAGGTTTGGGTAAGTTGTACTTTCATTTTCATTGAATTCTAGGAAGTCTTCAATTTCCTTCTTTTTGCTTCCTTGACCAACTTATCATTGAGTAGAGCATTGTTCAGCTTCCATGTGTATGTGGGCTTTCTGTTGTTTTTGTTGTTATTGAAGACCAGCCTTTATCTGTAGTTATCTGATAGGATGCATGGGATTATTTCAATCTTCTTATATCTGTTGAGGTCTGTTTTGTGACCGATTATGTGATCAGTTTTGGAGAAGGTACCATGAGGTGCTGAGAAGAAGGTATATTCTTTTGATTTAGGATGAAATGTTCTATAGTTACCTGATAAATTCATTTGGTTCATAACATCTGTTAGTTTCACTGTACCTCTGTTTAGTTTCTGTTTCCATGATCTGTCCATTGCTCAGTGTGGGTTGTTGAAGTCTCCCGCTATTATTGTGTGAGGTGAAATGTGTGCTTTGAGCTTTCATAAAGTTTCTTTTATGAATATGGATGCCCTTTCATTTGGAGCATCAATGTTCAGAATTGAGAGTTTTTCTTGGTAGACTTTTACTTTGATGACTGCGAAGTGTCCTTCCTTATTATTTCTTTGATGACTTTTGTTTGAAAGTCGATATTTATCTGATATTTAGAATGGCTACTCCAGCTTGTTTCTTGGGACTATTGGCTTGTAAAATTATTTTCTAGCCCTTTACTCTGAGGTAGTGTTTGCCTTTGATACTGATGTATGTTTCCTGTATGCAGCAAAATGCTGGGTCCTGTTTACCTATCCAGTCTGTTAGTCTATATGTTTTTATTGGGGAATTGAGTCCATTGATATTAAGAGATATTAAGGAATAGTGATTGTTACTTCCTGTTATTTTTTATGTTATTTTTATGTTTGTGTGGCTATCTTTTTTTGCATTTGTTGAAAGAAGAATGATTTCTTGCTTTTTCTAGCATGCAGTTTCTCTCCTTGTGTTGGTGTTTTCCATCTATTATCCTTTGTAGGGCTGGATTTGTGGAAAGATATTGTGTAAATTTGCTTTTGTCATGGAATATCTAGGTTTCTCCATATGTGGTAATTGAGAGTTTTGCTGGGTATAGTAGTCTCAGCTGGCATTTGTGTTCTCTTAGGGTCTGTATGAGATCTTCCCAGGATCTTCTAGCTTTCATAGTCTCTGGTGAGAAGTCTGGTGTAATTCTGATAGGTCTGCTTTTATATGTTATTTGACCCTTTTTCCTTACTGCTTTTAATATTCTTTATTAGTTTGTGTATATGGTGTTTTGACTATTATGTGGCAGGAAGAATTTCTTTTCTGGTTCAGTCTATTTGGAGTTCTGTAGGCTTCTTGCATGTTAATGTGCATCTCTTTCTTTAGGTTAGGAAACTTTTCTTCTATAATTTTGTTGAAGATATTTACCAGCACTTTAAGTTGGGAATCCTCACTCTCTTCTATACCTATTATCCTTAGGTTTGGTCTTCTCATTGTATCCTGGATTTCCTGGATGTTTTGGGTTAGGAGATTTTTGCATTTTGCATTTTCTTTGACTGTTGTGTCAATGTTTTCTATGGTATCTTCTGTACCTGGGATTCTCTCTTCTATCTCTTGTATTCTGTTGGTTATGCTTGCATCTATGACTCCTGATCTCTTTCCTAGGTTTTCTAACTCCAGGGTTGTCTCCCTTTGTGATTTCTTTATTGTTTCTATTTCCATTTTCAGATCTTTCATGGCTTTGTTCAATTCCTTCACCTGTCTTGCTGTGTTTTCCTGTAATTCTTTAAGGGATTTTTGTGTTTCCTTTTTACGGGCTTCTACCTGTTTACCTGTGTTCTCTTGTGTTTCTTTAAGGGAGTTATTTATGTCCTTCTTAAAGTCCTCTATCATCATCATGAGATGTGATTTTTAAATCAGAGTATTGATTTTCTAGTGTGTTGGGGTATCTAGAGCTTGCTGTGGTGGGGGAACTGGTTCTCATGATGCCAAGTAGTCTTGGTTTCTGTTGCTTATTTTCTTGCCCTTGCCTTTTGCCATCTGGTTATCTCTGATGTTAGCTGATCTTGCTGTCTCTGACGTGACTTGTCCCTCCTGCAAGCCTCTGTGTTAGTACTCCTGGGAGACCAGTTCTCTCCGGGAAGAATTTGGGTATGGAGAGCTGTGGTATAGGGTCAGCTCTGGGGTGCAGACAGAAACCAGAAGGATCCTTTTCCCAGCTATTTCTTGGTTCCTGTGTCCTGATGGCACAAGGAAGTTCCCTGTTGAGCCTGGAATTTGGACAGAGGTGGTGGTCTTACCTGTGTTCACAGGTGTGTCAGCACTCCTGGGATACCTGATCTCTCCTGCTGGTATTTGTGTATGTAGCACTGTGGCACAGAATCAGCTCCAGGCACAGATAGAAACTAGAAGGCTCCTGTCCCATGCCACTCCTGGGGTCCTGTGTCCTGAGGGTTCTGGGAGGGACCCTCTGAGCAGCAGTGGTAGTTTTACCTGCACTCACAGGCTTGTCCACACTCCTAGAGGCTAGTTCTCTCCTGGAGGTATTTGGGTACAAAGCTCTGTGGCACAGGATCATGTGTTGTCATTTTAAGGGATGATTACAAGTAAGTATGATCTTGGATGGGGAAGAAACAAAATAGGGAGCTTAGACTCAGGGATTTCTATCTATTCTTTTATTTTCTCTATCCTTTCTTCTTTCTTAGATAAAGGGAAGGGGTCTGAAAAGAAAAAGGGGGAATATAGAAATATGATAAGAAATTAGACAAATAGAAGTAGACTGTTGAACCTAGTCTTAAACCCAAAAAAGTTTTATAGCCATAATCTTACATTGGTAGATATCTTTATATTTTGATGCAAAATTGAGGTTATATTTTGTTACATTGGCTCAGAATTTTGTATATTGATACAGGTTTAAGGTTTTCATTGGTATAAATCTTTGTATTATGGTAAAATTTAAGATTAATTTTGTTACAACACACTTTGCATTATGTTTCAACTCTTAGATATCATGCCTATGCAGCTCACTTGAAAATACAAGTTATGAACTATTGAGGATGGTTAAGAAATACAACTTAATAGTCACACAATCAAACTCACAGTCATGTTAGATACTAGTCTGGATTATCATAGAATATAAAGCATGGGTTGTACAGATCATAGATAGCTGGAGACAGGAAACATTTGTTTGTTCAGATATTCTATGAATAGATAGATGATCTTCAAAACCTCAGAGATCAACAGAATATAGCTTTCATAATTATTTCATTATTAAAAGATCTATTCACTATGAGACAGGTCTGCTCCTGACAATGTCTCCATTCCACTTCACAGAAGATGATAAGCATCAAAACCTCCATGTGGAATAACTTCGACTGTGGCAAGCTAGACACTGGGCAAAGAAAATGCCCTACATTCATCTGCAGACCAAATGCTGTCCAAAAAGGACAAATGGATGCAGGATAGTCAATTGCTAAGCTCTGCCAATATAGGGTAAGCAAGTGCTTCATAATTCCTGCTTCACATAAAGTCTGTCAGATATTCTGGGCCAGAAGGCTGAAGATAGATGCTCCAACATTATAGAGAATATTGGAGACTGTCCAGGTGGTCATCTGTCTCAGTCATTTTTATAATTTCTGGAAGCTGTGTCCAAGGAATTCATGCATACTCAGGTAATATTTATTCTTTATCAGGTCTCTGATGGGGTTGAAGCCTAGATAGTTATAGTCTCACAATTAAACTTAAGTTGTTTAGCACTTAGGACGATGTTTTAAGTCTAAGAAAAGATTTTTAAGTTAATAATACAAATTATGATAAAAATTGATTTAGATACAGAACTCTAAACTCACCAAGACAAGATAGATAATAAAATGCCATTTCCTGACTTGGCAAATACAAAAACAAAACAAAACAACTGCACTTTTAAAATGTAATTCATAGTTAATAATTTTCATAATTGCTTCTACAGTATGTGGTTTACTGTTATAAGAAAAATAGCCTTTTCATTTAGACAGAAAAGGGGGATTATTGAGGTTTGGTCTTTTGCTATGTATTGTAATGTTAAACACTGACCTCCAAGGGCTGGTAGATATCTTGCCCAAGGACAAGAGAATCTGCACGTAGACACAAGTGATGTTAGGGAACCCTGTCCCACAAGTTATCTCTGATTGGTGAATAAAGATGCCTACAGCTTAAAGCTGGACAGAATTGAGCTATGCAGGGTTTGGGATCCCAGGCTTGGGGTCTGGAAGGAGACCATGAGGAGGAGGAGGAGGAGGAGGGGGAGGAGGAGGAGGAGGAGAGAGAGAGAGAGAGAGAGAGAGAGAGAGAGAGAGAGAGAGAAGGAGAGGAAGAGAGAGAGAGAAGAAGATGCCATGGGGTAAAATTCTTAAAAGTATGGCATCAAGGGCTGGAAAATTTGAGTTATGAGCAGCCCATAAGGAACAGGGAAAGTCATACTGTGTGGTTATTGGTAGGAAAGTAGACATGCTAGCTTAGAGGATAGATATTTGCCCAGTTTTAGTGCTTTTTAAGGCTTATTATAAATATAAAGGTTGTGTGTGGGTTTTTTTGATACTGTATTTACATTTCAAATGTTTCCCCCTTTCCAGATCTCCCCTTTGGAACCCCCCTATGCCCTCCCTCTCTCTCTGCCTCTATGAGGGTATTTCCCCACCCACCCACCCACATACCCACTCTCATCTTCCCTCCTTGGCATTCCCCTATACTGGGGTATCTAACTCCCTCCAGCCCAAGGGCCTCTCCTCCCCCTGATGGCTAACAAGACCCTCCTCTGCCACATATGTGGCTGGCACCATGGGTCCCTCCATGTGTATTCTTTGGTTGGTGATCCAGTCTCCGGGAGCATCGGGTGGTCAGGCCAGTGGACACTGTTGTTCCTTCCATGGGCTGCCAACTCCCTCAGCTTCTTCAGTCCCTTCTCCAACTCCTCCATCTGGGACCTCACACTCAGCCCTACGGCTGCTGTGAAGTGACTCTTGAGTATTCCAAAATTTTGGGCTAATAACCGCTTATCAGTGAGTACATACCATGTTCATTCTTTTGTGACTGAATTACCTCTCTCAGGATGATATTTTCAAGTTCCATCCATTTGCCTGTGAATTTCATGAAGTCATTGTTTTTAATAACTGAGTAGTATTCCATTGTGTAAATGTACCACATTTTCTGTATCCATTCCTCTGTGGAGGGACATCTGGGTTGTTTCCAGCTTCTGGCTACTATAAATATGGCTGCTATGAACATAGTGGAGCATGTGTCTTTATTACATGCTGGAGCATCTTCTGGGTATATGCCCAGGAGTGGAATAGCTGGGTCCTCAGATAGTATTATGTCCATTTTTCTGAGGGTCTGCCAAACTGATTTCCAGAGAGGTTGTATCAGCTTGCATTCCCACCAGCAATGGAGGAGTGCTCCTCTTTTTCCACATCCTTGCCAACATCTGTTGTCACCTGAATTTTTGATCTTAGCCATTCTGACTGGTGTGAGGTGGAATCTCAGGGTTGTTTTGATTTGCATTTCCCTGATGAGTAAGGATGTTGAACATTTCTTTAGGTGCTTCTCAGCCCTATGACTTTCCTCAGTTGAGAATTCTCTGTTTAGCTCTGTTCCCCAGTTTTTGATAGGGCTATTTGTATCTCTGGAGTCTAGCTTCTTGAGTTTCTTTGTATATATTGGATATTAGCCCTGTATTGGATGTAGGATTGGTAAAGATCTTTTCCTAATCTGTTGGTTGCCATTTTGTCCTATTGACAGTGTCCTTTGCCTTACAGAAGCTTTGTAATTTTATGAGGTCTGAGAGCATAAGCCATTGGTGTTCTGTTCAGGAACTTTTCCCCTGTGCCCATGTGTTCGAGATTCTTCCCCACTTTCTCTTCTATTAGATTCAATGTATCTGGTTTTATGTGGAGGTCCTTGATCCACTAGGAATTGAGCTTTGTACAGGAAGATAGGAATGGATCAATTCAAATTCTTCTACGTGTAGACCGCCAGTTGGACCAGCACCATTTGTTGAAAATGCTGTCTTTTTTTTCCACTGGATGGTTTTAGCTCCTTTGTCAAAGATCAAGTGACCTTAGGTGTGTGGGTTCATTTTTGGGTCTTCAATTCTATTCCATTGATCTACCTGCCTGTCACTGTACCAATACCATGTAGTTTTTATCACTACTGCTCTGTAGTATAGCTTGAGGTCAGGGAGGCTGATTTCCCCAGAAGTCCCTTTATTGTTGAGAATAGTTTTTGCTATCCTGGGTGGTTTTATTTGTTATTCCATATGAATTTGAGAATTGCTCTTTCTAAGTCTATGAAGAATTGAGTTGGAATTTTGATGGAGATTGCATTGAATCTGTAGATTGCTTTCGGCAGGATGGCCATTTTAACTATATTAATCCTGCCAATCCACGAGCATGGGAGATCTTTCCACCTTCTGAGGTCTTCTTCAATTTCTTTCTGCAGAGAGTTGAAGTTCTTGTCATACAGATCTTTCACTTGTTTGGTTAGAGTCACACCAAGATACTTTATATTGTTTGTGACAATTGTGAAGGGTGTCATTTCCCTAATTTCTTTCTCAGCCTATTTATCCTTGGAGTATAAGAAGGCTACTGATTTGCTTGAGTTAATTTTGTATCCGGCCACTTTGCTGAAGGTGTTTTTCAGCTGTAGCAGATCTCTGGTGGAGTTTCTCAGGTCACTTAAGTATACTATCATATCATCTGCAAATAGTGATATTTTGACTTTTTCCTTTCCAATTTGCATCCCTTTGACCTCCTTTTGTTGTCTAATTGCTCTAGCTAGAACTTCAAGTACTATATTGAATAGATAGAAAGAGAGAGGGCAGCCTTGCCTAGTCCCTGATTAGTGGGATTGCTTCCAGTTTCTCTCCACTTAGCTTGATGTTAGCCACTGGTTTGCTGTATATTGCTTTTACTATGTTTAGTTATGGTCCTTGAATTCCTGATCTTTCCAAGACTTTTAACATGAAGGGATGTTGAATTTTGTCAAATGCTTTTTAGCATCTAATGAAATGACCATGTGGTTTATTTCTTTGAATTTGTTTATGTAGTGTATTACATTGATGGATTTCTGGATATTGAATCATCCCTGCATCCCTGGGATGAAGCTTACTTGATCATGGTGAATAATCGTTTTGATGTGTTCTTGGATTCGGTTTGTGAGAATTTTATTGAGTATTTTTGCATCGATATTCATAAGGGAAATTGGTCTGAAGTTTTCCTTCATTGTTGGGTCTTTGTGAGGTTTTGGTATCAGTGTAACTGTAGCCTCATAGAATGAATTGGGTAATGTTCCTTCTGTTTCTATTTTGTGGAATAGATTAAAGAGTATTGGTATTAGGTCTTCTTTGAAGGTCTGATAGAATTCTGCACTAAACCCATCTGGTCCTGGGCTCTTTTTGGTTAGGAGACTTTTAATGACCGCTTCTATTTCTTTAGGGGTTGTGGGACTGTTTAGATGGTTTTATCTGATCCTGACTTAACTTTGGTATTTGGTATCTGTCTAGAAACTTGCCCATTTTGTCCAAATTTTTCAGTTTTGCTGTGTATAGGTTTTTGTAGTAGGATCTGATGATTGTTTGAATTTCCTCAGAATCTGTTGTTATATCTCTCTTTTCATTTCTTATTTTGTTAATTTGCATACTGTCTCTGTGCCCTCTGGTTAGTCTAGCTAAGGGTTTATCTATCTTGTTGATTTTCTCAAAGAACCAGCTCCTGGTTTTGTTGATTCTTTGTATAGTTCTTTTAGTTTCTACTTGGTTGATTTCAGCCCTTAATTTGATTATTTCCTGCCTTCAACTCCTCTTGGGTGTATTAGCTTCTTTTTGTTCTAGAGCTTTCAGGTGTGCTGTTAAGCTGCTAGTATATGCTCTCTCCAGTTTCTTTTTGGAGGCATTCAGAGCTATGAGTTTTCCTCTTAGCAATGCTTTCATTATGTTTGGGTATGTTGTACTTTCATTTTCATTAAATTCTAGGAAGTCTTTAATTTCTTTCTTTATTTCTTCCTTGACCAAGTTATCATTGAGTAGAGCATTGTTCAGCTTCCATGTGTATGTGGGCTTTCTTTTGTTGTTGTTGCCATTGAAGACCAACCTTATTCTGTAGTGATCTGATAGTAGGCATGGGATTATTTCAATCTTCTTATATCTGTTGAGGTTTGTTTTGTGACCAATTATATGATCAGTTTTGGAGAAGGTACCGTGAGGTGCTGAGAAAAAGGTATATAATTTTTATTTAGGATGAAATGTTCTACAGGTATCTGTTAAATCTATTTGGCTCATGACATCTGTTAGTTTTACAGTGTCTCTGTTTAGTTTATGTTTCCAAGATCTGTCCATTGTTGAAAGTGGGGTGTTGAAGTCTCCCACTATTATTTTGTGAGGTGTAACGTGTGCTTTGAGATTTAGTAAAGTTTCTTTTATGAATGTCGGAGCCCTTGCATTCAGGGCATAGATGTTCAGAATTGAGAGTCCTTCTTGGTAGATTTTCCTTTGCTGAGTAGGAAGGGTCCTTTCTTATCTTTTTTGATGACTTCTGGTTCAAAGTTGATTTTATCCGATATTAGAATGGCTACTCCAGCCTGTTTCTTGGGACCATTTGCCTGGAAAATTGTTTATCAGCCCTTTACTCTGAGGTAGTGTTTGTCTTTAACACAGGGGTGCATTTCCTGGATGCAGCAAAATGCTGTGTCTTGTTTATGGATCCAGTCTGTCAGTCTGTCTTTTTATTGGGGGAATTGAGTCCATTGATGATAAGAGATATTAAGGAATAGTGATTGTTGCTTCCTGTTATTTTCGATGTTATTTTTATGTTTGTGTGGCTATCTTGTTCTGAGTTTATTGAAAGATTACTTTCTTGCCTTTTCTAGGGTGTAATTTCCTTCCTTGAGTTGGCATTTTCCATCTGTTATTCTTTGTAGGGCTGGGTTTGTGGAAACATACTGTGCAAATTTGAATTTGTCATAGAATATTTTGGTTTCACCATCTACGATTATTGAGAGTTTTGCTGGGTATAGCATCCTGGGCTGGCATTTGTGTTCTCTTAGAGTCTGTATGAGATCTACCCAGGATCTTCTAGCTTTCATAGTCTCTGGTGAGAAGTCTGGTGTAATTCTGATAGGTCTGCCTTTTTATGTTACTTGCCCCTTTTCCCTTACTGCTTTTAATATTCTTTCCTTGTTTTGTGTATTTGGTGTTTTGACTATTATGTGACAGGAAGAATTTCTTTTCTGGTCCAATCTATTTGGAGTTCTGTAGGCTTCTTGTATATTTATATTCATCTCTTTCTTTAAGTTAGGGAAGTTTTCTTCTGTAATTTTGCTGAAGATGTTTACTGGTCCTTTAAGTTGGGAAGCTTCACTCTCTTCTATACCTATTATCCTCAGGTTCTGTCTTCTTATTGTATCCTGGATATCCTGGATGTTTTGGGTTAGGAGCTTTTTGCATTTTGTGTTTTTTTTGACTGTTGTGTCAATGTTTTCTATGGTATCTTCTTAACCTGAGATTCTATCTCTTGTATTCTGTTGGTGATGCTTTTGTCTATGACTCCTGATCTCTTTCCTAGGTTTTCTAACTCCAGGGTTGTCTCCCTTTGTGATTTCTTTATTTATTCTATTTCTATTTTTAGTTCCTGGTTGGTTTTATTCATTTCCTTCGTCTGTTTGATTGTGTTTTCCTATAATTCTTTAAGGGATTTTTGTGTTTCCTCTTTAAGGGCTTCTAGCTGTTTACCTGTATTCTCTTGCATTTCTTTAAGGGAGTTATTATTTCCTTTTTAAAATATTCTATCATCATCATGAGATGTGATTTTAAATCTGAGTCTTGCTTTTCTGGTGTGTTGGGGTATCCAAGGCTTGCTGTGGTGGCAGGGCTGGGTTCTGATTATGCCAAGTAGCCTTGGTTTCTGTTCCTTATGTTCTTGCCCTTGCCTTTTGCCATCTGGTTATCTCTGGTGTTAGCTGGTCTTTCTCTCCCTGACTGTGGCTTGTCCTTCCTTCAAGCCTGGCGTCAATACTCCTTTAAGACCAGTTCTCTCTGAGGGGAATTTGGATTTGGAGAGCTGTGGTACAGGGTCAGCTCTGGGGTGCAGACAGAAACCAGAAGGATCTAGTCCCCAGCTCTCCCTTGGTTCCTGTGTCCTGATGGCTCTGCAAAGGTCCCTCTTGATCCAGTGAATTTGAACAGAAGTGGTGGTCTTGCTTGTGCTTGAAGGTGTGTCTGTACTCCTGGGATACCAGCTCTCTCCTGGCACTATTTGAGTATGGAGCTCTGTGTCACAGGATTTGTTCCCCGGCCACTGAAAGAAACCAGACGTCTACTCCTCAGTCCCTGTGTCCAGGGGATTCCAGGTGGCTCCCTCTGAGTAGACAGTCTTGCCCACACTCCTGGGAGGCTAGCTTTCTCCCAGCGCTATTTGGCTATGGAGCCCTCGTGACCAAGGCAGATGTCTCCTGCCACAGATGGCAACCAGAAGGCTCCTTCCACGGGCTGTTCCTCAGTCCCTGTGTCCCAAGGATTCTGGGAGAGTCCTGCTTAGCAGTGTTGCTCCTCTTACCCCCTCTCACAGGCTTTTCCACACTCCTCGGTGTGTGTTTTTTTAATCTGGGAACTGAATGACCAAAGGTGAGGCAGAAACCCCAGTTTGAGATTACATATCAACTACAACATGCCCCCTTTCCCCTCTGTCCTTTTTTCTTTCCTGCCTAGTGTTAGGGGGTTGAAAGAGAGGTGGAGGGGTGGAGAAGGGTGGAAGAAAGAAGAACCCACAAAGTAGCCAAAAGTCCAGTTACAATGACTGGAAAGATAGTTCGTGGTTTTGGATTGAAAGAGTTAATATTGTTTAAAATTTCCACATAGGTCAAAATGATCTTTAGGTAAAACAAAATGCCTATAAAAATCCCAAGTGGGAATCTTTATAGGAATATACACACAAGCTTGCAATCCATATGGAGCCACGAAATACCCAAAGAGTTAAAGCAATACTGATGAGGTACCACACCCCCAAAACACAGTAAAATAAAAACACAAAAATCAAAACAGTACAGTAGCGGAATAGAAATAGCTTTATAGATCAGTGGCCCTGAATAGGCAGCTAAAAAATTAATTCTTCACCTATAGTCAACTGATTGTCAATAGGAGTGCCAAGAACACATTGGAAAATGACACTCTTCAACAAATGGTTTGTAAAAACTGAATATTTATAAGCAGAAAAAAATTAAATTAGATCCTATTTCACACTACTTATAAAAATCAACTCAAAACAAGGTAAAGATTCAAACAGAAACAATACAAGTGCCAGTCTACACAATGATGTTTTGTGTTCTATACACAGCACAGGTAACAAACCCAAGAAGAAACATGAAGATTGCACCAAGCTGCAGAAATATATACAGCAAGAGCTGTTTACTCAACGGAGTGAGAAGATAACACACCAAAATAGGAGATATATTTGCAAACCAAACATCTGACTTGGGGTTTAAATATCCCAAATACCCAAGGAACTGAATAATCCCTTAAAATAATCCCTTAAAAGAGGGCCAAGGACTTGAGCAGACATTTCTCAAATTAAGATATACAAATGGTCAATTAGCACGTGAAGAGATGTTCAGTATCACTAACCACCAGGAAAATGCAAATCAAACCACAGTGAGAGGCCTCACACCTGTTAGCATGGCTGTTTCCCAAGAGTCAACAGATAGTGAGTGCTGACAAAGAGGTGTGGAGAGAGCACCCCACCCACTGGAGGTGGAGTGGGCAGGGTAGGAATATAAATTGGTATATGCTTCATGGGAAAGAGTGGGGAAGTTCTTCTTCTTTTTCTTCTTCTTCTTCAGATTTTATTTATTTATTTCATATATATGATGAGTACATTATAGCTGTCTTCAGACACACCAGAAGAGGGCATCGGATCCCGTGGAACTACAGTTATTGATGATTGTTCGCCACCATGTGGTTGCTGGGAATTGAACTCAGAACCTCTGGAAGAGCAATCAGTGCTCTTAACCACTGAGCCATCTCTCCAGCTCATGAAGGTTCTTCTAAGAGTTAAAAATAGAACTGCCATGCGTTCTAGCAGCTTCACCTCTGGGTGTGAAAGCAATGTGGTTGTGAAATGGTAGAATGAGCCAAATACTCACAACCTCACTTACACTGGGTTTCTAAAACCACTGACAACCATGTAGAAGTGAATAGTAGGTGCGTGGATCATAAAACTATATTTCAAATGTGTGCTTGCTTACCATGTTCACCTCAACAAATCTGGCAAAACCATAGGCTTAGTAGCCTCTCCTTCTCCAGTCTGTAATGAGCTTGGTAATTTGTTGTAGGGCTTTGGGGAAAGGAAGGACCATGCAGTGAACACACTTGGCTTAGCAATGGTAGAGCCCTTCCTAGGGGGATCTCAGGGCCTTAGCCATGGCTCTGGATCTGAGAAGTTGCTCTGATTCTAATGTCCATTGTGACAGCTGGTTGTTGGTCCTCCTTTTCCATCCTCTTGATAATTTTTTGGTTTAGATGTCAACACCAAGCTGGCTAGCCAAAGGGCTCCTCTCTAGAAATACCATGATGTATCAGCCATCATCAGAGAGCCCAAGGAGACAAGGTCTCAGGTTACCACTCTGGTTTTGTTGCCCACAGCCTCTGACAATTAAGTGCCCTCTCTGGCCTCCTGACAGTTCAGAATCTCACCTTCCCATTGCTCTTGAGCAGCCTAGTTTCACAGCTGCTTGGCTTCCAGAGTGGGCAGTTCCGTGGGTTGTGTCCTGTTCATAGTGCACAGATCCAAATGGAGGCTTTGAGCCTAAGGACTTCGGTCCTGTCTGGTCACGAGTTTGAGGTCATTCTGGGCTGCATAGAAGACCTTGTCTCAAAACAACAAAAACTAGAAAAGATGTTCTTTCTTTTTTGGGTGTGTGTGTGTGTGTGTGCAGAGAACTTTATTGATGGTATTTGAGAGAGTAGGGAGGGCTCCCTAGGCCCCTCCTGTTATTATGGGGTCTGGGATGGAAATTGTGAGAGAGATGCTCAGTGTTGGGGGCCGAGTTGGGACAGGGACTCCTCAGCAACCAAGGGCCTCTCTCTTGCTCTCAGTGTCCTTGCTGGGGTGGGTGGTCCAGGGTTTCTTTCTCCTTGGAAGCCATGTAGGCCATGAGGTCCACTGCCTTGTTACTGTAGCCATATTCATTGTCATACCAGGAAATGAGCTTTACAAAGTTGTCATTGAGAGCAATGCCAGCCCCAGTATTGAAGGTGGAAGAGTGGGAATTGCTGTTGAAGTTGTAGGAGACAACCTGGTCCTCAGTGCAGCCCAGGATGCCTTTCAGTTGGCCCTCGGATGCCTGCTTCACCACCTTCTTAATGTCATCATACTTGGCAGGTTTCTCCAGGCGGCATGTCAGATCCATAACAGATATATTGGGGGTAGGAAAACAGAAGGCCATGCCAGTGAGCTTCCTGTTCAGCTCTGGGATGACCTTGCCCATAGCCTTGGCAGCACCAGTGGATGCAGGGATGATGTTCTTAGCAGCCCCATGGCCATCACACCACAGCTTTCCAGAGGGGCCATCCACAGTCTTCTGAGGGGCAGTGATGGCATGGACCATGGTCGTGAGCCCTTCCACGATGCCAAAATTGTCATGGATGACCTTGTTGGGGGGGGGGGGTGGCAAAGCAGTTGGTGTTGTAGAATGCATTGCTGACAGTCTTTTTTTTTTTTTTAATACTTTATTTACATTTCAAATGTTTCCCCCTTTCCAGATCTCCCCTTTGGAACCTCCCTATTCCCTCCCCTCCCCCTGCCTCTATGGGGGTATTCCCCCACCTACCCACCCACCCACTCTCATCTTCCCTCCTTGGCATTCCCCTATACTGGGGTATCTAACTCCCTCCAGCCCAAGGGCCTCTCCTCCCCCTGATGGCTAACAAGACCCTCCTCTGCCACATATGTGGCCGGCACCATGGGTCCCTCCATGTGTATTCTTTGGTTGATGATCCAGTCTCCGGGAGCATCGGGTGGTCAGGCCAGTGGACACTGTTGTTCCTTCCATGGGCTGCCAACTCCCTCAGCTTCTTCACTCCCTTCTCTAACTCCTCCATCTGGGACCTCACACTCAGCCCTATGGTTGCTGTGAAGTGACTCTTGGGTATTCAGAAATTTTGGGGTAATAACCACTTAACAGTGAGTACATACCGTGTTCATTCTTTTGTGACTGCGTTACCTTGCTCAGGATGAAATTTTCAAGTTCCATCTATTTGCCTAAGAATTTCATGAAGTCATTGTTTTTAATAGCTGAGTAGTATTCCATTGTGTAAATGTACCACATTTTCTGTATCCATTCCTCTGTGGAGGGACATCTGGGTTGTTTCCAGCTTCTGGCTATTATAAATATGGCTGCTATATAGCTGGGTCCTCAGGTAGTATTATGTTCATTTTTCTGAGGGTCCGCCAAACTGATTTCCAGAGAGGTTGTATCAACTTGCATTCCCACCAGCAATGGAGGAGTGTTCCTCTTTCTCCACATCCTCACCAACATCTGCTGTCACTTGAGTTTTTGATCTTAGCCATTCTGACTGGTGTGAGGTGGAATCTCAGGGTTGTTTTGATTTGCATTTCCCTGATGACTGAAGATGTTGAACATTTCTTTAGGTGCTTCTCAGCCCTATGAGTTTCCTCTGTTGAGAATTCTCTGTTTAGCTCTGTTCCCCATTTTTTGATAGGGTTATTTGGATCTCTGAAGTCTAGCTTCTTGAGTTCTTTGTATACATTGGATATTAGCCCTGTATTGGACGTAGGATTGGTAAAGATCTTTTTCCAATATGAGGTTGCCGTTTTGTCCTATTGACAGTGTCCTTTGCCTTACAGAAGCTTTGTAATTTTATGAGGTCCCATTTGTCGATTCTTGATCTTAGAGCACAAGCCATTGGTGTTCTGTTCAGGAACTTTCCCCCTGTGCCCACGTGTTCGAGACTTTCCCCTACTTTCTCTTCTATTAGATTCAATGTGTCTGGTTTTATGTTAAGGTCCATGATCCACTTGGACTTGAGCTTTGTACAGGGAGATAGGAATGGATCAGTTTGCAATCTTGTACATGTAGACTGCCATTTGAACCAGCACCATTTGTTTAAGATGCTGTCTTTTTTCCCCACTGTATTGTTTTAGCTCCTTTGTCAAAGAAAAAGTGATCGTAAGTGTGTGGGTTCATTTCTGGGTCTTCAATTCTATTCCATTGATCTATCTGCCTGTCACTGTACCAATACCATGCAATTTTTATCACTACTGCTCTGTAGTACAGCTTGAAGTCAGGAAAGCTGATTCCCCCAGAAGTCCTTTTATTGTTGAGAATAGTTTTTGCTATCCTGGGTTTTTTGTTATTCCATATGAATTTGAGAATTGCTCTTTCTAAGTCTATGAAGAATTGAGTTGGAATTTTGATGGAGATTGCATTGAATCTGTAGATTGCTTTCGGCAGGATGGCCATTTTAACTGTATTAATCCTGCCAATCCACGAGCATGGGAGATCTTTCCATCTTCTGAGGTCTTCTTCAATTTCTTTCTGCAGAGACTTGAAGTTCTTGTCATACAGATCTTTCACTTGTTTGGTTAGAGTCACACCAAGGTACTTTATATTATTTGTGACAATTGTGAAGGGGGTCATTTCCCTAATTTCTTTCTCAGCCTGTTTATCCTTCGAGTGTAGGAAGGCTACTGATTTGCTTGAGTTAATTTTTGTATCCAGCCACTTTGCTGAAGGTGTTTATCAGCTGTAGCAGATCTCTGGTAGAGTTTTTCAGGTTACTTAAGTATACCATCATTTCATCTGCAAATAGTGATATTTTCATTTCTTCCTTTCCAATTTGCATTCCTTTGACCTCCTTTTGTTGTCTAATTGCTCTAGCTAGAACTTCGAGTACTATATTGAAGACAGAGAGAGAGAGAGAGAGAGAGAGAGAGAGAGAGAGAGAGAGAGAGAGGGAAGCCTTGCCTAGCCCCTGATTAGTGGGATTGCTTCCAGTTTCTCTCCATTTAGTTTGATGTTGGCCATTGGTTTGCTGTATATTGCTTTTACTATGTTTAGTTATGGTCCTTGAATTCCTGATCTTTCCAAGACTTTTATCATGAAGGGATGTTGAATTTTGTCAAATGCTTTTTCAGCATCTAATGAAATGACCATGTGGTTTTTTCTTTGAGTTTGTTTGTGTAGTGGATTACATTGATAGATTTCCGCATATTGAACCATCCCTGCCTGCATCCCTGGGATGAAGCCTACTTGATCATGGTGAATGATCGTTTTGATGTGTTCTTGGATTCGGTTTGTGAGAATTTTATTGAGTATTTTTGCATCGATATTCATAAGGGAAATTGGTCTGAAGTTTTCTTTCATTGCTGGTTCTTTGTGAGGTTTTGGTATCAGTGTAACTGTGGCCTCATAGGATGAATTGGGTAGTGTTCCTTCTGTTTCTATTTTGTGGAATAGATTAAAGAGTATTGGTATTAGGTCTTCTTTGAAGGTCTGATAGAATTCTGCGCTAAAACCATCTGATCCTGGGCTTTTTTTGGTTGGGAGACTTTTAATGACTGCTTCTATTTCTTTAGGGGTTATGGGACTGTTTAGATGGTTTACCTGATCCTGACTTAACTTTGGTATTTGGTATCGTTGTAGAAACTTGCCCATTTCGTCCAGATTTTCCAAGTTTGCTGTGTATAGGTTTTTGTAGTAGGATCTGATGATCTTTTGAATTTCTTCAGAATCTGTTGTTATATCTCCCTTTTCATTTCTAATTTTGTTAATTTGCATACTGTCTCTGTGCCCTCTGGTTAGTCTAGCTAAGGGTTTATCTATCTTGTTGATTTTCTCAAAGAACCAGCTCCTGGTTTTGTTGATTCTTTGTATAGTTTTTTTTAGTTTCTACTTGGTTGATTTCAGCCCTTAATTTGATTATTTCCTGCCTTCAACTCCTCTTGGGTGTATTAGCTTCTTTTTGTTCTAGAGCTTTCAGGTGTGCTGTTAAGCTGCTAGTATATGCTTTCTCCAGTTTCTTTTTGTAGGCATTCAGAAGTATGAGTTTTCCTCTTAACACTGCTGTCATTTTGTCACATAGGTTTGGGTGTGTTGTCTTTTCATTTTAATTAAATGCATTGCTGACAATCTTGAGTGAGTTGTCATATTTTTCTTGATTCATACCCATCACAAGCATGAGGGCATCAGCCGAATGGGCAGAGATGATGACCCTTTTGGCCCCACCCTTCAAGTGGGCCCTGACCTTCTCCATGGTGGTGAAGATGCCAGTAGACTCCACAACATACTCAGCACCAGCATCACCCCATTTGATGTTAGCAGGATTTAGTCCCTGGAAGATGGTGATGGGCTTCCCCTTGATGCTCTTTCACACATGATCTCCTGGTCCTCCTGCTGTGTGTCGATGCTGGCAGACCTGATACTGAAGTCTGTTAGCATCAGTGCAAGACAGTTGTTTCATTAAGCTAAGCTGGAAGGAGACCACGTGTCATGGGAGGCAGAGGGAGGTGTGTGCTGGAGAGATGCAGAAAGACAAGTGTCTTTGGGAAGACATTTGTTTTAGGTGAGGCCATGGCTCCTGGTAATGGAAAGCTACTATTGGTAAAATATAGGAAAGCACTTTACCAACCTAGAGACCTAAGGGATCGTGGGATTGTAAGGTTCCCAAACCAAAATCCCATATCTCATAGTCCTACTTCTTTGTAGAGTCTTGAATTTTTGGCAGTGGAGATCCAGCCTTTTATGCAATTTAATTATGTTTCCACTCAAATCTTGATCTCCAACTTTGTAGCCCAGTCTGTCTTCTAGCTGCAAGTAGGAGACAAATGTCCCATGGAGAACTTTCAGTTCCCCAGTGAATATACTAACGTAACCCTCCCAGGGGCTCTGCAATTTTTATAGTCACCAAAGCTATCATGCCGTCTTTCATGTGTGGGCACTTTCACTGGATTCCTCTTCCACTTGTGAACCATCCTGGCTCATGACAGGCAGGGCATTCTTAGTGTGATGCTGTGAACCAATGTCACTGAGCACCAAAACAAGGGTCTTTTATGCCATCTGGCTGATGAGCATGGTGACCCTCCAAACCACCCCTGAGATAAACATTCTAGCTCATTTCTTGCACTAATGGCTCAATTTAAGATTTCTCAAAAGTGGAATCTGATGCTTTGCGTTTTATTGGGAGTTGATCCTGTCAGCATCGTGTTGAGGAGATGGGGAAGTGGGACAAGAAGTGGATCAAGCTAATAAATGGGTGATCATGAGCCACTACATCTGGGTCCCCCGAGGCTCAGCCCAACAGGGGATCCAGGCAGAACATCCCTCAAGATCACCCCCTGCTTGTATTTGGCCTGCACTGCACGTGCCTGAGGGATACTAGAGAAAGTTGTCACAGGCACAAGAAGCCATGGGCAAGGTGGGACACTGCTGTGGCCTCTGGGTAGGCAGAGAAAACGAATCTTCAGGAGACTCAAAAATCTCAAGTTGTCACAGGAGCTCCTGAGTCCTGTCCTGTGCACATCTCCCTTCCGGGTCCTCTCCTCTGCCCAGACACACCTGTCTACTCTTTGCTTCCCAAGCAAACCTGTCTTCACCCCCTTCCTTCTGCAGTTTCCTCTGGGGGAGTGAGTTTCCTTTTTTTGCAACTGCAAGGCCCTTCCCATGCTTCGAAAGCAGCCCTAGTGACCCTGCTCCCTCTAAGCACTGCCTTCCACTCTATGCTTGCTGTGGGATACTGCTCTTGTGCTGTTCTGTTTGCAGTTCACACATTTGTGCCCATGTCACAAGACTTGAGCAGGTGCTCAGGGGATATTTGCTGTGTGAATGAATAAGCGAGGGCTTGTCCACTGTGATTTTATCTCTGTATTAGATTAGGCTACTTTCTGACTTTCTAATATTCCCTCAAAATTTTAGGGTCATGAAGTAGGGTTCCTGGGCAGCAAACTAGGTTTACTTAAAAGTTGTTCCCATACTTTGAAGCTTTAGGATGATAGAAAGCACAGGGAGGGAGCAAGGAGGGGGGAGGCTGTAGAGGGGGAGGGCACTTCTCCCCGTTGCAACCCAGTATTTACCCCAGGCCTGGGCTATCGAGGAATTTTTTGGTTTGTTTTGTTTTTCTTTCACATGCTAGGTAAGCATTCTACCAATGAGATATACCTCCAGTCCCCCAGCTGAATAAATTACTGACTAATTAACGTTCTTTCTGGTGGGTTTGCTCATCATTTCTATGTTTTGTGGCCTGAGGAGATGAAGAACACAAGCCAGGTCTTGGGCTTTAGATTTGGTTTCGTCCTGAAGCCTGTTCTGAGATTAAGGTCCCTGAAGATAGTTTACCTGATGGCTCCAGGAAGTGTCTACTTGACTACAGGGAACAGACAGTAGGGCAGGTCAGAGCCCCAATGGGGGCATGAGTGGCTGGAGCAGCACCCCCTGTTGGAGAACTCCGGGTACTGCAGTTACCTGCGAGCAGGCATGTGTTCTGATAGCTGTTTATAAACCACTTCTTGTCAGGCTGGGGTTGAGAACTGACATGAGGTGGCAGAAATGGACTCTGGCAGTCAGAGGAAATCCATAGAGCATCGAGGATGATAACATTTGAAAAGTGGGCAGAAACACTCAGGAATGGTGAAGACACTGTGTGTGTGTGTGTGTGAACAGTGTCGCATAGTGAGAGTTCAATGTGTCATTATTGTGTAGTCAGGTATCGGATGAAGATTCCTGAAGGAACTGGGCAGATAACCTAAGAGAGCTGTAATTAAGTTGAGATGATCTAGGGATACCTCTACTCGACTTCTTCTGCCTGCTCACAACAAGTGACTGCTAGCTTTCAGGAGGATGTGTTTGCCTGAGACTGCATTTGTTTCAGGCCTTAAGGAAGGGCTGTCCTAAGCAGAGAGCAGAGACCCTTGTAATGGTTTTATGAAAACTGAATCCTAGCTTTCAGCCACGTGGGAATCTGAGATGCAGGATAATGTGGAGTAGATCTGAGCTTTTAAAAAGGGAAGCCGTAATCCAGCTGGTCACAGCAAACCTACTTTGAATGTACTGTGTGTTCGCCTGGAATCACAAAGGCTGCTTCACTAGAAACGGTCTCTTCACAGATATAAACGGTGTCCCTGAGAGTAGAGAAGCCATTTCAACCAGTGATTAGAAATCAGGGACAGAGACAGAACAAAGGAGCTAGGAGAAGCAAGGAAGTGTTCTTCCCTGTAGCTTTGCAGGGAGCATGGCTTTGGACTCTTGATTTTAGATTTCCAGCCTCCAGAAGGGCCAGAGGATAAACTATCGTTTAAAGCTGTTTTGTGGTAAAGTCTTAGGGAACTAGTGAAGTTGGTAATGACTTGTTTTTAAAAGCCATGTGCTGACCCCACAGCTCTGGGAAGGCACTACATCTGCAGGCTGATGCTGGTTTCAGTGGCAGATGCACAACTGTGGCGGTGGCTGGCGTAGAGTGCGAGAATTTGTTGTGTGCTGAGGGCAGCGAGAGCTAGAGGGAGCTCTGGGGCAAGCCGGAAGACTTCTGAGCAGGCAGGTGCACGAATGTGGTGTCGAGTGCCCTCTGCTGACTGAGAACGGTTTTGGATCGCAGGATGAGAACGATGAGTCAAGCTGACCTTTCAGGCTAGGTGACTGAGTGTTGGGGCTACAGTGTCCAAGGCCCGGAGCAGCAAGTCTGCTCAGTTTGATGTGTTGAGCTGGAATTTTCTGTGGGACAGGGGGAAGAAACGAGGAGGAGGCAGTAAGAGTGTGGGGTCTACACTCAGCACAGAGTTCCGGAAGTATCTGCAGGGGAGAGTAATCTATGGAGAAGGAAAAGAGACTGGTGTCAAAAGAGTCTGGAAGGTTCTGGGAGGAGGGAAGGTCAGTGTGCTTTAGGCTGCTAAGCGGTAGCTTTAGCACATAGAGAGATTTCTTTTGCTGTGTGTTTAGGAATCACAGTGCACCTTGAGAGAATGGAAACTTTGTTGGTTGGGGCTTTTCGGAGGAGTGGGGTGGGGGTAATAGTCAGGGCAAAGGGGAGAGGAGTGTGGGGAGGCAGTGGAGGTAAAGTGGGCACCATCTGAGTGGGGGTGGGAGGCAGGTCATGCTGCTGAGGAAGGAGGAGGAATCTAGCCGGTAAATGAGGGGGTGCATGTGTGAGGAGTCTTTTGGGGCAGGAGAAAACATCTCCCCCTTTCAAATAGACAAAGGGTTCAGGAGCAAGGCCAGTGGTGGAGGATGGTGACTGATGAAGGGGGATGACCGAAGGGAGGCCATGTTGAGAGGACATAGTTCACTCTGTGGATTAAGTCTGGTGCCATCTGTTAGGGATGTGCACAAGGAGAGGAGGCTGTTCAGCCTCACAAAGCTGACCCCAAGGCTCCTTGAAGTAAGTTTTGAAGCTCACTCCCCTTCTGCAGTTAGAGTCTCAAGCATGCATGCATTCTTCTGGAGGTTCGTGCTTGGCATAAGGGCCCTGCTCTCGTTACTGTTTTTACTGTATTTAACTGTATTAGGTGCTGTGTATCCCTGCAGTCCCACGACACAGCAAAGTATGAAGCAGATCTGACTGACAATCTACTCTGTTACATCCTGAGAAACAACTCAGAGATCTTATCCTTTGTCTTTTTTCAGACATTAACTAAGTCACTGCTTAGAATAGCCTGTGTACACATCTGGGCTCATCTTAGCCCATTGAGGAAGGAAGGCTCCTACAAGAGAGATGGTGTGTGTGTGTGTGTGTGTGTGTGTGGTGGTAAGCACCTGACTCAGGATCATCCAGCTGTAGTTGAGTGAATCTTAGGGATCAAGTTCAGTCTCTATTACCAACATGCAGCCTCTCCTGTTGCCATCTGAGTGGTAGGCTCAGCCTCAGACCTGGTGCAGGAGACACTGGACAGGAAGTGAAGATTTTTGGAATCACATCTTGGAATGAGTAGGCACTTTCTATCCCCTGATATGAGGGAGTGCATAGTAGACGAAAGAAGAAAGTGGCCTGGTCGAGAGCTCTTGCCCTGGCATTTCCTAGCCCTTGACTTGGGTGCTAAGTTGTTCAGTCATTCTGGGCCTCAGTTACTCCATCTGTAATATGAGAAAAAATGCCCCCCCCCCCATCACAGCCCTTAAAAAACCAGGAACCCATGGGCCCTTTTTCTGTTGTAAACATTCAGAACCAAGGGCATCGGTGACATCATCACCAAGATGGCAGTTGGTATGTCCTGCTCTAGGACACTGGATACATTATCTCAGTTCCTTGCAGCAACCCTGTGAGAGGAGAGGAAGCAAGGCACAGAGAAGTCAAATGACTCTATATGTCATCCTCAGTTTGCACAACCCTACATGATAAACACTATCTTTCAGGTTGTGATTGCTCACACATGGGGGTCACTGTGGTTGACAGAGTCCTTCCTTCACAGCGTTTCTCCTGCACGGCCTTTCCCCGCAATGTCTTTTTTGTGAGGGTGCTTTTCAGACTCCTGGTCTGTGCTACATTCTTTTTGCTACTACCCTGGTCCACCCCATCGCCCAGGCTTTCTCCGCTTGTCCTCTGCTGCCCTCTTGTGGCTCATGTTGGAAACGCCGTTCCTCTTGGGTTCCTCCGTCTCTGGGGCTGCTGCTGGAGGGGAACTCGGGTGGGTTCTCACCTGGCACTCAGCCTCTGACCTGCCTTGTACCCTGGAGGTGTTTTTCATTTTTAAAAATCTCGCTTTTGGAGCGCGGCCGCTGTCCTGTTCAGCCCCTAAAGAGGACGTTGCCTTGAACACTGGAAAAAGCACCCAGCTCCCCTAGTTTTTCAGAACCTGTCTGTCTTATCCCACAGGCACGTCTCCGTCAGCAAGGAGCTTCCTTCTCAAGGGGCTGCTGTTGTAATCGAGGGTTAAAGAAGTTTTTAAAAATAAGGTCTAAAGAGGCGTTCTTTCGTGCTCAGGGCTGACGATGCCTCGAGGCCGGGGACAGACAGCATTGGGGTTTGAACCAACAACATTTCTGGGAGCGTTTCCCACGTCACCCAGCTTCTTTTCACTGCCCGATTATCTTCTTGCCAGAAGCCTGGTTATTTAAAAACATACTTTGTTGTGTGTGTTCACGGCATTTAGCACTTGCGCTCAAGTATAATGTTCTTAATTGCACGAAGGTCGCTTGTCACCATGAATAGATGAGAAAGCAGAGCGAGGCCTTTCCAGTGAACCATGGAGGCTGAACACCTGAGGCCATTAAAACAGCATCGGATCTTATTGAAGTATTCAAACCTGTAAGGACAAAGGAAACAGGAAGCAGTGGGATTAACTTTTCCCCAGCCTTACTGAGGCATGATTGACAAAATTGTATATATTTAAGGCTTTAAATTAATACTTTAAATTAATGCTTTGAGGATATACATCGTGAAATGATTGCAGTAGTCAAGCTAATGAGCATATCGGTCCCTTCCCTAGAATGCCAATGTTCTCCCCCCCCTCCCCCATAACACCCCCCTCCCCCCGGTCTTCCTTCTCTCCTTTTTAACGTGGCAGGAATCTTGAGGCACGTTTTAAGCATAGGATACATCTGATAGTGCAGGGCATTATGGGCAGAGTGGACTGGATTAGCACACACTTCCTGGATGTTCAGTTCACCACCCTTTCAGCTCCATGGGCTCCCAGAACCTGATGGTTAGGACTGAGCCACAGGTGAGAGTCTGGAAAGTGATCGTGGGCATGTTAGGGGACACCCAATGAGGTGTCTCAGTCAGACTTCTCAGGAGATCCACCTGAGTAAGTTAGACCTGCGTGCGTGCAGTATCTAGTCAGATTTTCAGTTTTTCCTAAAACAAAACAAAACAAAATAAAACAAAACAAAATGAATGCCCCTGATGTCTGGAGGTAGACTGAGGAGTGGAGCTCAGTAATAAAGCCTAGAGTTAGAGTAAGCGTTCAAGGCCCAGCACAGGACATCCCTACTACCTACTCTACCAGATTCTACTAAAATCTTGTAAAAGTTTTATAATGACGCCAATTTACTTCATACTGCTCTTCTAAAACCCTTTATTTTTATTTGTGTGTTCGTGCCTACATGGATTTATGTGAGCCACATTCTATGAGCCTCCTGCCTACAGAAGCTCTAAGAGGAAGTTGCATATGGTTGTGAGCCACCATGTGGCTGCTGGGAACAGAAGCCAGGCCCCTCGTAAGAGCCGTTTCTCCAGCGATTTAGTGCATATTTTCTGAAATGATAGTTTTTGTTGTTGCTGCTGTTATTGTTTGTTTTTTTAAAGACAGGGTCTCTCTGGACTAGGCTGGCTTCAATCTCACAGAGATTCACCAGCCTCTACCTCCAGAGTCCTGGGATTAAAGGATGTACCACTCTGACTGGGAAATCAACATTGATTCACAGCTTTTGTCTACAGATCACATTTACAAGTTGTTCCACTAATGTCTATGAGGGCAGCAAAAATCTCTAGGTGGAGTGTGTGTGTGTGTGTGTGTGTGTGTGTGTGTCTGTGTGATGTATATACATGTCCACATCTTTGTGACTGAGAGTTCAGACCAGAGATGAACAATGAGTGTTTTCCTTGATTACTTTCTTCCTTATTTATGAGGTAGGGTCACTTACAGTCAGAGCCTACAGTTAGATGCAGCCCGTCAAGCTAGTTAGCTTACCCTCGGGGAACCCTGCCTCTAGGTCTATCAAAGTGTGTTATAGACAGGCCCCAAGTTCACTGGCTTTTGCATGGATATGGAGTACTATAACTCTGGTTCTCATGCTTGCAGGCTTGCTTGGTCCACCGAGCATCACCTGTCCCCAGTGCACAGCTGTATCTCTAACCTCCTAGAACCTGAAGCAGTTTCTCAATCTTCCTTTGTTCTTGAGAAGTGAACGTTTTTCAAGAGCATGGTGGGCATTTTCCAGGCTGTCCTTCAGTTTGGGATGCTCTGAGGGTGCCTAGCTATGGTGTTCAGCCCATGCATCACTCACAGGAACTTCAACCCGGTACAGGGGTTCTCAGCATCCTCCTGGACACATGGTGTCTGCTTACCCTGTGCTGCTGAGCTGAACCTTAATTACCTGTCTAAGAACTTGACTGCCCGGCTTCTTCAGTGTAACAATGTTACTGTTTTTCCTTTTGTAATTAACAGCTATCTATCACTTGTTGGTTTAACATCATTTGTGGCTTTCACTTCTATTGTCTTAGGATGTTATCATTTTTAATTAATTCTTCATTAGTTTTTTTTTTTTTTTTTTGCTGTGGAAACACTTTCCTTCCTCATATACATTTATTTATAAATTGTATCACTGTAGGGTCACAGAGCTCTGTCAATGAGTTATAGTCTGTTATAAGTGGTTTGTATTTGTTTGATAAATTTGTTCTAGACCTGTCCACTTGGAGCCCCTAGAACTGACTCTTAGTCCTCTTGGTGTGACTCTAGAAGTCGTGTCACAGACATTGTGTCATCTGCTATGGTCTTTGCTTCACTCTAGACCCTTTCATCTCTTCACAGAGCCTTGATACTTTTAGCAATGAACGTTTCACATGAAGACATCCAAAGACAATCAGACAGGGAAGAAACACTTCCAGAAGCTAGAGATAAACCAAGTACCAAGTCAATGCAACCAATCAACCAACCAACTCACCTGCCAATCAGATGAAAGGTGTTGGCAGAAAAACGTAAGTGTAAGGGAGATAAAGATTTAACAAAGAAACTCAACCCATGGTTGATATTCTCAGCAAGAGAAGCAGTAGAGTTGGATGATTAAAAAAAATCAGAGGGTAAAAAAAGCTCTTGGTTGTTAAGTATTTGGGAGTGTATAAGCTTCCTGTTACTATAATAAAATACCTGAGATAATCAAGTTATAAAGAGAAAAGGTTTGTGTTGGCTCACAGATTTGGAGGTTTCAGCCCATAACTGGTTTATTGTTTTCTTTGGGACTGTTGTAAGGAAGTTTACTTACCTTGTGGCTGGAGAATGATAAACCAGAAGAACTGGGGTCTTACGATAGTCTTGGAGGTCATGCTTCACACACTCAATGCTCTCCACTTCTGTCTGTCTCTTAAAGTCTCCTACTTTCTGCTGGTACCAGTCTGGGAACCAAGTCTTGAACACCATTTTTTTTAGGCTTCAAATTACACATGTTAAATTTAAAGCTCGTTCAGCCTCATCTGTATATGTTTTGGAATTTTACCTGTTTGTCAGTCATATGGCTGGTGGTTTTGGCTGCATGAGATAATAGTTTTCATGATTGAAAGATATATTTTTTTTTCCAGAGTCAGTGAGCCGTGATGTAGCATGCAGAGCTGATATGCCACATTTTGTGTGATCAACAGTGTTTCTGTTTCCTAAGTCCCAGCCAGATCTACAGACTGTTGGTATAAAGGATCCCTGCATAGGCTACTTTTTGTATTTTTAAAGAATTAAAAGATGTAAAAGTCTGGGCTGGAGAGACGCCCATGAGAGCGTGAGGTCCTGAGTTTAGATCCCCATCACTTAAGAAACAATAACAAAAAGCCAGACATGGCTGTGTGCACTAAACTCCAGCACTGGGGTCGTGGGGAAGACACCAGAGCAGTGCTGGCTATTGCTGGACAGCCATGCCAACAGGAAATAGGGCAGCTTCAGGTTCTGTGAGAGACCCTGTGTTAAGTGAACAAGATAGGGAGAAATATAGAAAAACACCCGAAGACCACCTCACACACGGACATAGCTCACATATGCACACAGACACCATGTGTATACAGGTCCATGCACGGCCACACCACACACAGAGAGACAAAAGAATTAGAAAACACCCTTAGTTCAACATACAGACACAGTTTTACCACTTGCTCATTTCTTGTCTAGACAATCAAGGCTCAAGCCTGGATTGGAAGCATTTGCCAATATCTGTGGTCTAAATGCTCTTCCCAAGGCTGATCTCAGGCCACTGAGGCCAAGTTCTGAGACAGAGGCAGGGAGTATGGTGTAGCTCATGCATGAGACAGTGTGTAGACCAGGTAGGCACAGCAGAACTGAGTCCCTTGAGAGCACAGAAATTGAGCACAGCACAATAAACAGGCACGGGGCCATGCACTTTGAGTAATTACACAATACTCTCTTCTCTTACAGTTCATTTAATTGTAAGTTTATATCATTTAACTCTTGGTAGTAGTGTAATGTTTGACAACTGGTTTGAAATCACTAACATAGGGCTCTTCTGCTGTGGTATGAGTTGAAGCCATCAAACCACAGCTGCTAAGGAGAGAAGATGATTGTGAGGCAGCTCAAAGGAAGGACTTCCAAGGGAGAGCCTGCTGGTGCTCAATACCCATAAAACCCTCTGTTGCTGAACATCTTGAATATGGACTGTCCCACTGGCGTTCTTTGCCTCTCAGGTCAGGCGTGTCAGCACATGCTACTCATGAGATTTGGTGTGCCTTCCTGGAACAAATGTAGTCCTGTTCCTTACACGCAGGAGACTCAGCTGACCTATACATAGCTGAAGTCTCTTTGGAGAAAGGAGGCAGGAGGAGAGGAGGGAGCATAGGAGGTCAACCTCAGGGCCACCAGCCTCTGATCCCACCTCCCCCATGGGAGGAAATAAGAGATTTTCAAAGGAGGAAGAGGAGAAACATCTTAAGAAGCAGGGGAGAGGCAGGGCGGTGGCTGTGCCCAGACAAGGGTGGAAGGACGCCATGGCGACATGGAGATGTTTGGGGTCCCTAGGAGAATGGTACATGGACAGGAGGTAACACCGGGATGCAGGTGATACAGAGTGTGTGCTGGTAAGGACATGTGTCTGTGAAGATGGGTTCCCCTGTGAAGAGCAGGCTGGCACTAGCTCAGGATCAGGCTCCAGGGAAGCCAGCTCCCTTGGCTCACTTGTGATCACTTGTGAATCAAGGGGAGGTGTTAATGGTGCTCAGGAGAAAAGTGCTGATCAGAGCTCCCTGAGATCCAGGTGCTGAGCACAGGTTAGGCATGAACTGAGGCAGGACTTCAGTGGTTTGTGTTGAGGGGGCAAGGCCCACTGAAGTGGGAAGGTGGAAGGGCAGTATTCGGGGTAGTGTCTTGAAAGGACAGAGGGAGGGAGTAGTGACATCTTAAGCCAGAGGCTGGGTGCAGTGTGGAGATGTCCTTCAGAGGACCAGGAGACTTTAGCTGGTGCTATCTTCCTCAGTCTGCTCAAACCCCTTGAAGAACAGGTAGGTGTGTGTGTGTGTGTGTGTGTGTGTGTGTGTGTGTACAGGACATTGAGGAGTCAGAGGTGCCTGGAGTTCACACAATCCACTAAGTGTTCTGGGCATCTGGAGAAGGAAAGGTGAGGCACAGTGAGGAAAGAGAGCAAGAGGAGCCCTGACAGCCCCTGGAGATCTAGGGAGCAGGCTCGGGAATGGTGACGTTGTGGTCAATCTGTGATGTCTGTCATGGATGTTTTTGCAAAGTTCAACACCAGAATTAACTCTGGAGCTCAAATTTTGATCTGTGAGATACTGATTGTCTTTCGTTGTGATCCCCCGACTCTGCTACCTCAAATCCATCTTGTGATTACAAGTCCCAAAGCTCACAGATCCTAGTCGTCATCTCTATAACTACCACTAGAGGGCAGCAGAGACCGGCTAAGAAAATCTCTCTCTCTTTCTCTCTCTCTCTCTCTCTCTCTCTCTCTCTCTCTCTCTCTCTCTCTCTCTCTCTCGCTCTCGCTCTCGCTCTCGCTCTCGCTCTCTCTCGCTCTCTCTCGCTCTCTCTCCCTCCTCTTTTGTCATCTCCTCCTCCTCCTCCTCCTCCTCCTTCTCCCCCTTATCTTTGTCTTCCTCTTCCTTCTCTCCTTTCTCCTTTTCCTCTCCATCTGTTTTCCAAGACAGGGTTTCTCTGTGTAGCTCTGACTTTCTTGGAACTCGCTCTGTAGACCAGGCTGGCCTCGGACCAGGGATCTACCTGCCTCTGCCTCCCAAGTTCGGGGATTAAAGGTGTAGGCCACCACTGCCCACTTATTTCCAGGCTTCTTGCTAAGGCTTAGCTCCGAGGGTTTGAGGGCTAGACTCTGGAACCTTGACTGGTCCTGGTCCCAAACTGTCTCTGACACCTTACCTGCCTTACCCTGGTGGGTCTTTCTGCCAGATCATTTCTCCTGGAGGTTAGGGGTGGGTATTGATTGTATTTGTACCTAGCACTGGGTGGGTGCTCAGGAAACAATCACTGAACCAGGAGGTTGGGGCAGTGCAGTATATTGAAAAGAGCCTAGCTTTAGAATCATATAGATATGGATCTTGTTAGGTAATCTGGAACAAGCTATGTAGTTTCCTGGCCATCCAATGTACTATTCCTTAGGAAATAGTAGAGCTCAGCTCTAAGGGGTGCTGTGGGGATCATACAAACAGCACAGGCCTTGTTGATAAAGGGTCACTTGCTTTGGTGTAGTTCGGAGTGTGGCAAGTAATTGGACACTAAATGAGAGATAGAGATGGGATTGCCAAAGACACTTCTTTCTGCGGTAGACATCGATTAATACAGAGACTTGCAATTGGTCAGCATACAGGGAATAAGAGACTGTGATCTGTTTAGCCTTAAATAGAACAGAGATATCACATGCTGCCCCCAAGGCTCAGGGATCATCTTGGGAGATGGGATGGAAAGATTGTCCTGGCAGGACAGGATAGCTGCCCTCATGAATTCACCGCAGCTGGGACTGCATGCACAAGATCAAGC